>PVJI01001763.1:0-162500 GCA_004026765.1 Micronycteris hirsuta
GCATGAGAGGCAAGCACACACTGCTGTTTCTCTCCCTCTCTTTCTCCCTCCCTTCCCCCTCTCTAAAAATAAATAAATTACATTTTATGAATAAGTAAAATGATACTGCTTTAGCTACATAATTATTTTTAATCTCCTAAAACACTCTTTCACAACTATGTTTTTATAAATGGCTTGTGTTGTGAGACACTAAGTATATAGTGAATTAATATATATTCTATTGCCATATCCTTTAATAAATTGTCTGAAATTATTTATTAAGAAGTTTTTTAATGGTCCCCAATGATTCACCACCTCCTGTTATTTATATTCTTGTGTAACCCCTTCCTCTAGGCTTACTGCAAATGAATAGAATATAAAGAAAAAAAGTGGGATGTCATTTCTAAAATTAGGGTAAGAGAGATGCTATTTTGTCTCCCTCTCTCTGTCTGTCTTGTGCTCTTTTCCTTCTCTGTCACTTGCTCTGATGTACTAAGCTGCCATATTTTGAGTGACCCTATAGAGAAACCCAAGTGACAAGGACCTAAATTATGGTAGCCTATTAACAAAAGCCAGTAAGAAATCAAAACCCCCAAGAACATTTCATGAGATACTAAATCCTACCACCTACCGTGTGAATGAGTTTGGAAGTGGGCCTTTCCCTAGCTGAGCCCTGAGATGCCAGCAGCCCAGCCAACCCCTTGATCACAGCCTGTGAGAGACCTGAGGTAGAGAACCCAGGTTCCGCTGACCCAAAGAGCCAAAGAAACTGTGAAAAAATAAAAGTTGTCATTTTAAGCCACTAAATTCCCAGTAATTTATTACACAGCAATAGGTAACTAATAGCTATCATAATTACAATAACAGTATTTGATCTATTTGTAATGTATTATAGCTTTGTTGGGGTATAATTGGTTGTGGTAAAATGCATACATAAAGTGTTCAATTTGACATTTTGGCATATGTATACACCTGTAAAATCAAAACCATAATCAAGAAATTGAACATAACAATCACTTCCAAAATTTTTCTTGTATCCTTTCATAATTTCTACATATTGCCCTGCTGTTCCTCTGCCTGTCCACAAGCAACCATTGGTTGCTTTTTGTCAGTATAGATTAGTTTGCATTTTTTAAATTTTATTTATTTATTTATTTATTTATTTATTTATATTTATTTATTTTAGAGAGAGGGAAGGGAGGGAGACAGAGAGGGAGAGAAACAGTAATGTGTGGTTGCCTCTCACATGGCCCTCACTGGGGACCTGGCCTGCAACCCAGGCATGTGCCCTGATGGGGAATCGAACTGGGACCCTCTGGTTCCCAGCCCGCGCTCAATCCAGGGAGCTACACCAGCCAGGGCTGCATTTTTTTAATTTTATACAAACAGAATCACATACTATGCTTTTCTGTCTTGCTTCTTTCACTGGGTTTAATTATTTAGAGACTCAAATTGTTGTGTTTATTAAGAGACCATTACTTTTTACTGCTGAGTAGTATTATATTGTGTGGATACAGTACTACCTATTCATCCATTCAATAGCACTGCAGGGGTGTCAAACCCGTTTTCCCCGGGGGCCACATCAGCCTCGCAGTTGCCTTCAAAGGCCCGAATGTAATTTTAGGGCTGCATAAATGTATCTACTCCTTAACAGTTAGCGAGAGCTCAGTGCTGCTGCCAGGTAGAAACAAGGTGCCGGGCAGGATAAAACAAGGTGGAGGGCCGGATTCAGCCGGTGGGCCTGGTGTTTGCCACCTGTCCAATAGTGCATGAACACTGCATTGCTGCCAGTGTCCACATATGGTTAATAAATATGATTAATAAATATGCCAAAATATATTTGCACATTTCTTGTACAGTTATACATTTTCATTTCTTTTCAATAAAAAACTAAGAGTGAAGTATCAGATTTATATGGTACATAGGTGATTAACTTTTTAAAGAAACTGACCAATTTATTTCCAAAGCGGTCTTACCATTTTAAACTACAACATCACTGTATGGGAATTTCTGTTGTTGCATACCTTATCCACATTTATTATGGTCAGTGTAATATTTTTCAAAACTATAAATTCTCTATTTAATTCAGAAAATTGGTCTAGATATAACATGACAAGTTAGATCCCCTGGATCATGAAAAAACATGGTTCAGATTTCTAGGATAAATTTCCCTTGAGTGTACTTTTCACTCAGAAAAAGGAAAAATAAGAGAAGTATGTTCATACCAGAAACATAGTGATCAAACTCAAAAAATCTTGTTTATCTTTGTCCTCCACTTGCCCCACTTCTGGTGAAATTGCTAAGTAATATCACTCCTCCTTCTTCTACATGCTGTGGCTTGTTACAATTCACAATAGCAGGTAAACAAATTTGACAACCTCTACCCCCCAAAAGATAATTCACTCAGCGATGATTTCTTTAAATGATTAGTAGGGATTTGTGAGCAAGTGGAATGAGAAAATCAGCTCAAGAATTTTTTTTTTTTTTTTTTTACTCCCATGAAGGTCTAAAAACATTAGGAAGTACTGATCAAAGTATGAATAAAATGTCAGCTGTTTTTTCAGTTTATTGAGATATAATTGACAGATAGCATTGTATTAGTTGAAGGTTTCCAACATAATTATTTGATATATGTATATATTGCACAGTGATGTCATAACAAGTTTACTTAACATAGTCATCATTTTTTTGTTGTGATGATCTTCTAAGATCTACTCCCTTAGCAACTTTCAACTATAAAGGCAATATTGTTAAGTATGATCACTATGATATAGATTACCTCCCCAAGACTTAGCTCCGACAACCACCAATCTGTTCTCTATTTCTGTGAGTTTCTTGGAGTTTTTTTAGGTTTCTCATATAAGTGAGATCATTTGTGTTTCTCTGTCTGACTTATTTCACTTAGCATAATGTCCTTGAGGTCCATCTATGTTATCAAAATCACAGGATTTTCTTCTCTTTATAGCTAAATAATATTCCATTATATATGTATCACATTTTCTTTATCCATTCATCTGCCAATAAACATTGTTTCTATGCCTTGGCTAGTGTAAATAATGCTGCTATGAACAAGGGTGTGCAGATATCTTTTTGAGATAGTGATTTTGTTTCCTTCAGATACATACCCAGAAGTGAAATTCATAGATCATATGGCAGTTCCATTTCTAATTTGGAGAGAAAGCTCCATACTGGTTTTCATAATGGCTGTACCAATTCCAACAACAGTAAGAGGGTTCCCTTTCTCCACAACCTCACCAAAACTTGTTTTCCTTTGTTTTCTTTGACAACAGCTGTTCTAGTAGGTGTGAAGTGGTATCTCACCGTGGTTTTGATTTGCATTTCCCTGATGATTAGTGACACTGAGCATCTTTCTTTTTGGTCACTTAAATATCTTATTTGGAGAAATTTCTAATCAGGTCCTTCACCAATTTTTGATTGTGTTATTTGTCTGTTGGCTTTTACTATTGAGTTGTGGGAATTTGTATATTTTGGATGATAACACCTTATCATATACATGGTTTTCAAATATTTTATCCCATTTTGTAGGTTGTCTTCTCATTTTGTTGATCATTTCTTTCTCTGTGCAGAAGCTTAAATTTGACGTAGTCCCACTCATTTACATTTGCTCTTGTTGCTTGTGCTACTGGTGACATACCCCAAAAATCATGACAAAGACTAATGTCAAGGAAATGTTTTGCTATGTTTTCTTCTAGCAGTTTTATGATTTCAGCTCCTACATTTGAGTCTTTAACCCATTTTGAATTAATGTTTGTGAGAAGTGTAATATAAGGGTCTAGTTTCATTTTCTGCCTATGCAAATAATGAAAATCCAATTTCACTGCACCATTCATTAAAGAGCTCCATTGAGTATCCATGGCCTCCTTATCAATTATTAGTTGATCTTATATGTATGGGTTTATTTCTGAGCTTTCAGTTCTGCTCTATGGTTCTATGTGTCTACTTTATGCCGGTACCAGACTGTTTTGATTATACTATAACTTTGTAATATAGCTTAAAATCAGGAAGTGTAATGCCTTCAGCTTTGTTCATTTTGCTCAAAATTGATTTTTTTTTAAAGATTTTATTTATTTTATTTTTAGAGAGAGAGGAGAAGGGAGGGAGACAGAGAAGGAGAGAAACAGCAATGTATGGTTGCCTCTCACGTGGCCCTCACAGGGGACCTGGCCCGCAACCCAGGCATGTGCCCTGACCGGGAATTGAACCGGGACCGTCTGGTTCCCAGCCCGCGCTCAATCCACTGAGCTACACCAGCCAGGGCTCAAAATTGATTTTTAAAATCAGGAAGTTTTGTGGTTCCAAACAAATTTTAAAATGATTTTTTTCTATTTCTGTAAGAAGACTTTGGCTTATTGACAGGAACTACATTGAATCTATAGATAGCTTTGGGTAGTATAAATATTTTAGTAACATTAATTCTTTCAATTCATGAACATGATCAATCTTTCTAATACTTTGCGACTTCTTCAATTTCTTTCTTTGAATTCTTATGGTTTTCGGTGTATACATCTTTCATTTCCCGCATAAATTTATTCCTAAATATTTTAAGGTTTTGATGCAATTGTATATGGGATTGTTTATTTCTTTTTTATATAATTCATTTTTAGTATATAGAAATGCCACTGATTTTTGTAAGCTGATTTTGTATGCTGTAGTTTTACTGAATTTGATGATGAGATCTAACAGGTTTTTGGTGGAGTCTTTAGAATTTTCTGTCTATAAAATCATGTCATCTGCAGATACAATTCAACTTATTTCTTTCTAAACCAAATACTTTTTTCTCTTTCCTGATTTTTCCTTTCCTGAGTCCTGCAGTTTCTACTAGGACTTCTGGTACTGCGATATATTGAATAGAAATGGTGAAAGTAGAGACCTTCACCTTATTCCTGATCTTAGAGCAAAAAGCTTCCAACCTTTGCCATATAGTGTAACTGTATGTGTAGACTTATCGTATGTTATTGTATTGAGGTACATTCATTCTACATCAGACTTGAGAGTTTTCATCATCAATGGATGTTGAATTCTGTAAAATGTATTTTTGCATCTACTGAGATGATCATATAAGTTTTATCTTTTATTCTATTAATGTGATTTATCATGTTTATTGATTTGCAGATGTTGAACCATCTTTGCATATCAGGAATTAATTCCACTTGACCATGATATGTGAGGACTCAAGTATATAAAACGATAAATGAAGTGGAATATATTGCACCTGTTACCACAGAAACATAAGGAATCATTAAAGAATACCGTAAACAACTGTATGCAAATATAATGAAAAACCCAAAAGAAATGAATAAATTTCTAAAGGCATACAACCTACCAAGGCAGATCATGAAGAAACAGAAAATCTGAGCAGAGCAAGTAAAGATATTGAATTAGTAATCAAAAACCTCCCAGAAAAAAAAATTTACCTAGGACCAGCTGGCTTGACTGGTTAACTTTGCCAACTATTTAAAGAAGAAATAATGCCAATCTTTCTCAAACTCTTCCAAAAAATTGAAGGAAAGGGGACATTCCAAACTCATTTTATGAGGCCAGTATTGCTCTGACACCAATGTCAGATAAGGGCACCGCAACAAAGAAAACTACAGGTCAGTATCCTTGATGAATATGGATTCAAATATTCTCAATAACATGCTAGCAAACCAAATTCAATAGCACAATAAAGAGGTCATATGCCATTATCAGCTACTTTTTTATCCATGCGACTCTTTGTTTCTACATTACTAGCTCTTATAAGGCTATATTTGTCTTTTCTGTGATTCATTTTATTGTGGTAGACTTGAGGTAGAGATACCTTCTAAATACAGATGTATTTATATGTGTGTGTATGTGTGTATACACACACACACATATATACACACACACATATGTATATTTCATGTGCACAAATACTGTCCTACCCCCAGTTAATTAAAATATACAGGATGAAATAAGTGAGTATTAAAATTAGTGAAACAAGGAAAGATGAGAAACATTGCACTGGTTTCTTATTTTTTTTTTAATTTTTTATTGTTGTTCAAGTACACTTGTCTCCATTTTTCCCCTACTACTATCCCCCACCCCACCCACCCCCACCTCCCACCCTCAATCCTACCTCCTTTTGGCTTTGTACATGGGTCCTTTATATATGTTCCTTGATGACTCTTTCCCTTCTTTCCCCCATTATCCCCCTCCCCTCTGGTTACTGTCATTTTATTCTTTATTTCAGTATCTCTGGTTATATTTTGCTTACTTTTTGTTTTGTTGATTAAGTTCCGCTTATGTGAGTAGATCAAAAAACTATGGTACATTGACACAATAGAATACAACGCACTGGCTTCATGATGAGCCTTTAAGCAACACAGAAAATCAATGGCAGATACATCCATCCAGCCAAGTGGTACATATGCAGGTATGCTAAGTGGGGAGGTCGTGTCTCAGAGCAATCTTTCTGAGGGATAGAGGAGAGGGGTACATCTGTACAGCTCCCTCTTGTTGCCTGTTTCCATTAGTCAAATTTCTCCTCTTAGTAAGCTAACTCCACTGAATTTCTGTCTAAGGAGACCTCTCAAAGCCCAGTTATACACTTCTGGGTGTAGCACTTCATCCAGGTTTTGGAGGAGGACACAGAAACTCGGGGCGGGGGGGTGGAACCCCACAGACTGGAGCAGAGTTGCTCATTCAGTAAGCCAGTGTCTAAAGGTTCTTGCAGCAATGCCAGAGGAATGCAAAAAAGTACACACATGTATTATAGAATTTGTGTAAATCAAGATTATTTGAAGTGTAACAAAGCAATGAATTTTTGGTGTGTAGATGTCTCAGTACCACCTATAAATTTAGGTTAAATCCCACATAACTGAACTAGGTGACTCTGGCATTTAGCAGAGAAAATTGCAATTAAAAAATGCCCAGTGTGGTTTTGAGATATAATTATTATCTCTTTATTTACTTGTATTTTTCAGAACAGATTTTTATCTGTATAGTTTAAAGAAAGAACAATTTTATGTAAGATGTCTTTTTCCCCAAAATATTTTTGTGATTTTTTTAGCTCTTCAAAATAAAGATAACACTAAAATTAAATGATCTATATATATTCATCTATTTTTACCCAATATACACACATACAGACATATTAAGAAGATATATACAGTTATTATTTTTAAGTTAGAAAAACAATTGTTAAAACAAGGACCATTTTAATGTAACCTCATATAGGCAACTGAAATTAAATATAATTCAAAATTTAATTAAAAATCTGCCAATTTTTCAAGCATATCCATTGCATGTAAAAAAGTATACCTGTGTATCATATTTTTCTGAAGTTTATTGCAGATTTACCTATTTTTTATTGATGGAAAGAATAGCATAAATCAGAATGATTCTTTTGTTTTAATCCCAACCTATTACTATAAATAGCAATTAAAATTAGAAGAGCTGTGTTTTGATTTTTTGCTAGTTTTTTATTTTAGTCTGTAAAATGTGAATTGAATACTTCTTTTAACAAAAGCATTTTCATTCTATTTTAAAATAAACAAATACGTCATTAAATTTGATAGTTTGTTTTTGTATGTAATAGCTGACATTTTGACTTCAAGCCTTCATTTCAAATCTCAAATCTTTTGTGCAAAATTATAAATCTACCCAAAGCAAAACAATAAAGAAAAAAAAGGCATTTTGATTTTTTAAGCAAGGATGTCAACTCTATATATAGGAAAACTTAATTGGTTGCAAATATTGAATCAGATTCTCCAACATTTAGCAGAGTATGATTGCAGATAATTTTACCTCCATCTTAACTCCTTCGTGTAGGATTTCCTTTCTATATAAACTATTTGAAAAATAATAAATAGTATACTTTTGGTTGTCAGAAAGTATTAAGCTTTGAATAATAAATAAGCCATTGCTTTAATGTCTTTAGTAACACATAGTGCTTTTTTTAGCTCTTTTGAAATTTTTAAAAATATTTTTATAGATTTGCAGCATATAATTCAGTATCATGAATCCTATATATTTAGAAAACAGCAACTGATGAAAATGATGATGATAATGATAATAATGATCATGTGTTCATGATTTTACTAGCTTTTACATGCACATTTTTGGAGAAATTTGTAGTGAATAATGTGTTGCTTTTTCATTTAATAAGTGCCTTCTGCTATTCCCATGATTTACATAGTCTTTGAATCATCTGCACATCCAGTGTTGCATTTGTATTCCAGAACTCCAGTTTCTAAATCTACAAAGGAGAGCTTTGCATTATTATGTTCCTATAATACATGTTTATCTTTAGCATTTCACTGTAAAACAAGAAGTATCTGATGATTTTGGACCTACAAATACATAGGATTTTCTAAGGTATTGTGAATTCTTCATGTAATCTCCATTTGGTAAAAGCCAATTTTCTCTTTGTTGAAAGAAAAACCAACCACCCTTTACAATTGTAAAATACTATCATACAGAATTCAATGACATTTCTATGAGATTTTTTCAACTCTACAATGTCCTAGTAGGACGGCCTCACTTCTGAAGTCAGAAGTTTGGAGGTGGACTGCCTCTGCCACATGCATATGCCATGCACGAGTCGGGCCTGTAGCCAGCTACTTAGCTATCCAGAGTCTCAGTTTCATTACATATAAAGAAAAATAATAGAGTTATTTTGAGCATTAAATGAATGAATGAATAAGTGGAAAGCACTTCAAAAGTATCCGGCAAATGCATAGTGCTATGCAAATGTAGGCTTATATCTTGTTTTATATTATTTTTCACTGCCATTTTGTCTGACAGTTTCTCACAAAGACATAATGCAATATTCGCTAGGAACATATGCCATATTTTAAGTAACATGGAAACTTAAAAAGAATATCTTACTATGTATTTTTTATTGTTGTTCAAGTACAGCTGTCTCCATTTTCCTTCCTCCACTCCCTCCCACCCCACCCATCCCCATCTCCCACCCTCGATCCTGTCCCACTCTGGCTTTGTCCTTGTGTCCTTTACAAATGTTCCTTGACAACCCTTCTCCCTGCCCCCCCCCCCATAATCTCCTTCCACTTTCCCTCTGATTACTGGCAGTTTGTTCTTAATTTCAATGTCTCTGGTTCTATTCTACTTGCTTGTTTGTTCTGTTGATTAGGTTCCACTTATAGGCGAGATCATATGGTATCTGTCCCTCACTGCCTGGCTCATTTCACTTAGCATAATGCTCTCCAGTTCCATCCATGCTGTCACGAAGTGTAGGAGCTCCTTCTACACTGCATAGTATTCCATTGTGTAAATGTACCATAGTTTTTCGATCCATTCATTTACTGATGGGCACTTAGGTTGCTTCAACTATGTATTATATGCTATGTATACTCCGGGTCTGCTTTTAAAATTTAGTAAGTACAAGTTGAAACAGAAAAATGTGGCTGACGTACATTTTTAAAATTATATTAATGGCACTCATCCACATATTGCTGAACCTTAGATAAATGAATAAGTCATTGTTCCTGAATTGAAGAATTAATTATACAATACTATCATGCACTCAACAAATATTTATTAAGCACTGATTATGTGGTAAGTATTGTGTTGGACTATACTGGTCCATGGAACTTGTCCTAATGACTTTTTAAATCTACCACCCATATAAATATACATGTAGGAAAAAACTATGATAGAAATTGGGAATGACAGGCGGCTAGTGCTAGGGGGAATGCTTTCTTTTCTTTTTAGCATACACAAAAAGTATTTTTTAATTTTTATTGAATTTATTGTGGTGACAATTGTTAATGAAAGTATATAGGTTTCAAGTGTGTAGTTCTATAATACATCATCTGTATATTGTATTGTGTGTTCATCACCCAAAGTCAAGTCTCTTTAAATCACTTTTTATCCCTTTCTTACCTTCCTACCTTCCCCCACCTCCCTCTTCCTCCGGTAATTACATGCTGCTGTCAGAGTCCATGGGAGGTTATTTTTGCTTAATCCTTTCACCTTTTTCACTCAGCCTCCACTCCCTCTCCCTTCTGACAATTGCCAATCTGTTGTATCTATTAGTCTCATTCTATTTTGTTTATTAGATTGCACATGTAAGTGAAATCATATGTTACACATCTTTCCCTGATTGGCTTATTTAACTTAGCATAATGTTCTCCAGGTCCACTCATGATGTCACAAAGGTAAGATTTCCTTCTTTTTATGACTGAGTAGTATTCTATTGTATAGATGTACCACAGCTTTTTATATCCACTCATTACTGATGGGCACTGGTACTGCTTCCAAATCCTGGCTATTGTAAATAATGCTGCAGTGAACATAGGGGTGCATGTATTCTTTAGAATTAGTGTTTCAGTTTTCTTTGGATATATTCCAAGAAGTGGAATCCCTGGGTCAAAAGTTCCATTTTTAATTTTTTTGAGGAAACTCTACACTGTTTTTCAAGGTGGTGTGCCAATCTGCAATCCCACCAACAGTGCATGAGGATTTCCTTTTCATGAAATCCTCACCAACACTTGCTGTTTGTTGATGATAGCCATTCTGATAGGTGTGAGGTGATGTGTCATTGTGGGTTGAATTTGCATTTCTCTGATGATTAATGATATTGAACAACTTTTCATACGTCTATTGCCGACGTGTATGTCCTCTTTGGAAAAGTGTCTATTCAGGTCCTTTGTCCACTTTTTAATTAGATTTTGGGGCGAGGGGGAGGGGGTTGTGGTTGAGTTCTTTATAAATTTTGGCTATTAACCCCATTGTCTGATATATCTTTGGCAAATATGCTCTCCCATTCAGTGAGCTGTCTTTTTGTTTTGTTGATGGTTTCCTTTGCTGTGCAAAAAGTTTTAGTTTATGTAGTCCCATTTGTTTTTTTTTATTTTTTTATTTTGCTTCCCTTGCCCAATGACATATATTGGTAAAAAATATTGCTATGAGAGATGACTGAGACATCACTGCCTATTTTTTTCTTCTAAGATTGTGGTTTAGAGTCTTCTGAATGGAGAAATGGTTAGAAAGGAGAGTACAGAAAAACTACAGAAGAATACACAATGCAGGATATTTAATACCAGATCAATATCTCACCCCAAAGATTCAGATTTATTTTTTCTTCCAACTCTCTCTTGTATGTCTTCAACACATCTTTTCTATCATTCCCCCTATGCCCCTTAATTACAAATTTAAACGGATAATGTATGTGATTAGTTCAAAAATCCTTAGTTGGCTTTGCTGATTTTAGTTTCAGCTCTATTGAATTAACCATTCTATGAGCAATTGATACCTAATCTCTTCAAATGTTATGTACATTGTGCCCCTCCTCAAAATCAAAACCCTAGTTACTGTCTAGTAAATCAAATATGAACTGTTAGGCTTTATTTTTAAAATCTATTACTTTCTAATTGTAGTTGGCTTGTCAAATATATTTCTTCCTCCATAATCCAATGTAGACCTTCTATTAAAGTTGTAATCAAACCTTCATTACCAAGAAGGTACCTTGTGACAAATCTGGCAGGTTATTTTCCAGTGTTGTTTATCTTTCCACGAATACTCCTCCTATAGCCATCCACCAATCAAGGCACTGTCACTTATTAAAGATCCAACTCAAGTGCCACTTCCTTCTTAAAACTGCCTAATGACATCATTCCTCACTGGCTTTTCCTATTTCTGGGTATTTTTAAATTATTGCACAGAATATAGCATATTGGTGTATGCAGTATATTCTGCTTATTTGCTGTTGTGAATGGGATTTACAAATAACAGATAATCCAAATACAAGATAGTAGAGCCCCTGGCATCCTGGGCTAATGAACATCAATTTGTAGTACGGTCTTCTATCCCATTGTGTCAGACATATGGTATGAATGAGAAATAAATGTGTCTTGTAGTAATTTTCAAACATGTTGGTATCAGAACTCCATTCTTCTTTTTAAATTTTTTGAGCACCCCAAAGGACCTTTGTTTATGTAGATTTTACCTATTAATTACTGGATTTCAAGTTATGACATAAATTAAATTTTAAACATTTTATTTGTAATTTCATTTAAAATAACGCATTTTAACATAAATATATTCCAAAAAGCAAAATTAATGAGAGGAGTTTTATTTGCAATTTTAAAACTTGTTTATATCTGTCTTACTAGGATAAAACTGAAATTTCTTATCGAAGTCTGCATTCAATCAGTTGAGTATAAAAGTATATAAAGGACATCTGGCCCTGCATAAATAAGTAGTTGGAAAACAGAGGAGTGGTCTAAGGCTTTCAGATCATTATGAATCTTTTTATGTGATATGAGACCAAAATATTCAACAAGTAAGGGTAAGGATTGATAATGAGTCCAAAGTGATATCAATGATCCTTTCATACTTGTTACATTAAAACCCATTATCTGTCTTGCATTTTGAATAGATCTTTTACTGATGCAAATTTTCAAGCATTGGTCATCTGGAAAAAAATCAGGGTACAAAGTTATTCATATTTTTCAATTTTTGATGCATTTAATATTAAAGAATGTTAATATCATCCCTAATTTCATCTGCAATTTCTTTAGGTAGGTATTGGGAGCTGTCAAGTTCACTATGGCAGATATACAATTTTCAAATTTTTTCATTAAAATCTTGAACAATAATATTGCTCATAAAAACTGCTGTTTTCCATGAATAGAGTTCACTTTATTAATTTATTTTAGAAAGTTTCTACCAAATACACAATTTTACATAAGCATGAGTTTACCAGTAACTCATTCCAGTAAAAATTATGTTGCATGAAAAAAATGCTAATTCATCTCACAACTCAAACGACTTTCACAATGGCTTTTCCCAGAGGCCACCATCACACCTTTGTGCACCGCGGAAGGGCTTCACGTATATTTCCCATTGTGTCACACAGGATATTAAAAAGACATGGACTCAAGGATCAAATTTTAATTATATTGATCATTTTTTCTGCTTCATCAAGGACATTTTTAAGTGAAACTATCCTTTTTCCCTTTTGCCAGCTCAATGTAGTGAAATATGTAGTGTCTAATATTAGGCTACTTTGATACCACTGTCTTTATCCACACTACTATTGTATCATTAGTGCAAATGTCAACAAGGTGAAAAGGCAATACCATTTTACTCTTATTTTGAAACTAGTTTTGCTCTTATCTGTAGTGAATTCTGTCTCGCAAAATTCTTATTGCCATGGCTGCGTGTAAATAATTTTACACGTAATTACTCTAGACTAGAAATTCTGGGACCATGCGTTCCCTCCATTATCATCTTGGAGAGACCATGAGCTATTGCTGGATAGGCTTTTATTCTCGTTTCTTGGACACATTACATCTCGATAGTCTTAATTAACTATGCATGGATTGTATATTTACTTTAGGTGGTAGATGCCCAAGATGGCCCCTCAAGAGGATAGATATGCAAATGAAAAGGCAATAGGCTCCGAGTGGAACTCAGGTCTCAAGGAAACTAGACATGCATTAGCATAAGTCCTTTTGATTCAGACAGAGAAATTTCAGCAGCAGCAAGTTTTTAAATCTAAGAAATATGCCATCCTGATTTCCCCACATGAAATTCCGCTGCCACACGTGGGTCCTGCTTGCCGACCCATGTTTCCACAGAAGTTTTTCTCATGTGAAACATTAGAGTTACAATTCCCAAAGTAGATGCATGAATTTCCCTTACTTACCAACACTGTGAAAGGCTCTCAGGTACACCTGTATCCATGGACCATACTTTGAATATCATTGCTTTATGGTATTAAATCATAAACTTAGGAGTTGCACGCTACTGCAGCATAACCTATGTATCCCTGATAAACATAGAGAACTAAGAATTTTCCTTTGATGTCTCCAATTGTTGGCCAAGGATCCTTCATTGCCTTACTGTTTACTCCTTCTTCTATATGCCAAGATGTCAATAATTCCTGGCCATTCTGCCTTTGTTTCTCCTCTGGCTGTCCACCCCATGCTTTTGCTAGCCCCCTTCTTTATAAAGAATTTCTTTTCTTCAACAGCTATTGGATGAAGTGCCTAGTGAGACTGGCCAGGCGTCATTCACATTAGCGTAAGTGATTTCTGCTGTTGACGTTAGCACTTGAAACCAAAATATCTATAGCTATATCATATCAGCCCCTGTGTCCTCACACAGTCCTAGGAACATGATAACTTGATTCCAGTTATTAAATGCATTCTGAGTCTTGGGTTTAGTGGAAAAAGAAAGTCATAGTTTATGTACATTCTCTATTGACTGTTAAAGTTAATTCAGTGACAAAACCTTGACTTTTTAAAACAATATTTATTGAAAAATTCACCTTTATGAGGTATTTGTGTCCCATAAGTTAATATTTAAAATGATGAATATCTATTAAGGATTTATTATTTGTCAGAGCTAGATCTAATGGATTAAGGCAATGAAGCACCACAATATCAGATCATGTACCAACCCCAGACACTGTTCCAAGTCACAGAGGGTGGCCAATCAATGTTGTGATTGACAGCCTACTCTTTGAATCCAGTGGTATGTGATGGATACAGAATGAGTCTCTGCCACAATAATACTAGGAGTTGAACTCATTAACTGATAGAGTCAGTCTTACAGGTAGAATCTTATGTTTTTCAGAGCTGGAGAGATAGCTAACACAGGGTAGATAATACCAGCTATAGCAGCTAGGATGAGAAGGGCAACCCCCATTTAATAGTTCCTTACCCACATGCAGTTATTGCTCCTCAGTTCTAGAAAGAACAAAATTCTTCCCTTACAGTGTAACCTGTTCTGTTCAAGGGTTTACTCAAAACCAATCTCTATTTCTTTGGATGATTCTTTAGCCTCATTTTTTTGTCATGTCATGGATGATGATTTTAAATGAAATCTGTGAAAACAATCTTGGATTAGGATGTGCTACCCAAGTGCAGACTTAAAGAACAGCTAAAGAATTTGAGGAAGACATGAGCAGGGGATTGTTAGCAAGTGTCCCCAATTAGGTAAAAGTCCAGATTCTATTTCATAGTAAAAATGAGGCACGTTTTCATGTAATACAAGCAAAAGTGGAAAAGGACCAGCATAGGCAAGGGGTTGCATCCAGAAAAAGTTACCAGTTGGGAATTCCAGTAACTGGGAAATAAAGTGCACAAAGGAATTCCATTACTGAAGAGATTTGGCAGGGAGTCGAGTCACAGGAAGGGCAAAGAGAACAAGATATTTTTCCAGCTGCTGGGAAAAATGGACATGTGGAGGTTACCCAAGAGCCAGTCAACTGAGTGACCTCACAGAAGGACCTAGCACGAGGAAACAGGATCCATACCACCACAGTAGTGGGAGAATGGAGCTCTGAATCCAGGCCAGCATACAATAATATGTATTCAATTCTTCTCTAAGAATCACTAACCAAGGGCTATTGATATTTGGTCTGGGCATAACATCAATCTCAAAACCTAGAACGGCATTAAAATCACAGATAATGAAAAACAGTAGGAAGAGTTCTAAATTTAGGTCAGCATTCACCCATCTGCACGTTCTCACTAAACATCTTCTCTGCACCATGCTCAGAGGATAGGTGGCACTTACGACAGGAAGTCCTTTCGTCCAGACAAGCAGGAGAGCTGCTTTCTGACGTCACTGCCTCTGCTGGGTGGTCTTTAGGGGTCAGGAGCTTCTCCTAAGTGAGGGCTGTCAGGCCGGCTGCTCCCTGAGGCCCCATGCACCGTGAATTTTCTGAAACTGTGGAATTAAGTAGAGATGTGTGCCCTAGCTATGATTATTGAAATGTTTGGGATCAATTTAGATGCTAGAAGATTTGATGTGAACAACTATCTTTATTCCTCTGCTATTAAGGTCCTTCTTCTTTGTCTCTCCTCTGATGGAAGCTTCATATTGTTTTTTCCTAAAAAAATTGTTATCATATTACAAAGTAAATGGCTATGAATGACAACTAGTCAGAAATATAGAAAGAAGTAATTGTCCTAGCACTAAATCTTAAGATGAAATCAGCCAAGCCAACAACAGAAAGGTTTGAACTCTACATTTAATTAAATGAGGACAAAATGCTATTGCCAGAAGACAAAGCTACAATTATGTGCTTTAAACAATGGCCGAATTGTAATATTCAGGTATTAAATAGAAAATCTTAATTAAAAGATTCCTATGATATTGCTACAGGTCCTTGAGTTTATAAAGTGCCCGCTAAATGCAATTTGAATGAAAAAATGCTTAATAATGAGACAATAGCTAACAGTCAGTGTCCACTTTCTATGTTCCTGGCACTGTACTGTGTTCCAGGCTTTAGCCACAGGAATCCATTTAATCCTCATATCAGACCTCTGAATTAGGTAAGTCTTTCAAATGAGAAACAAAACAAAACAAGCAAGCGACTAAATTATGATACAGAAAAGCCAAGTAGCCTGCTCCAGTTTACACAACTAATAAGTTCAGGTACAGCCCAGGTTTGCCACAGCACGTCCTTGCTCGAGGGGCATCCTCTGAGCTGTCCTGTGCCCCAGAGCAGACTCCAAAGTAGGGCGGCCATGCTTTAGGGATAATGACTGGGAGCCTTTGCAAAGCTGAATCCAAACATGAATTGGTTTTGCCATATGGCTGTTATTAACACTAATTAACATTTGTAAAGCATCTTATATATGTAAAGCTTTATACCTCAGGGTAATGTCAAAGAATGTATTATTTGCTCACCTGTTTAAAGAAGCCAAACAAACAAAAAGGTCCCAGAGACAGGGCCATTTACCCATTCTGATATTAGGGTTGATCTTGTCTAAGCATTTAATGCTCTTAACACAAGCTCTACATTCATGAGAGTCCTTTTTGACATTTAGAATAGGAAATCTGTTAGTAAATTTGCATAAGAAACAAGTAATGAATGAAGATAATATTTGACAAATACAAAGTATACAAGAGGATTGGAAAAGGAAAAATAGATACAAATAAAATGATACTAAATCCTAGCAAATTTTTTGTCTGGCCAGTACATCAAAAAAAATCTACTTTTCATTAATGCGTCATAATTTCCAAGTCACTCACCTCAGTCTTCCATAAATAATTATATAATACAAAAAACCTAATTTTGAGGGATGAACAACTTTGCCAACATTTTTCAAATACCTTGAATAAAAAAATATTTCTAATATTTTCCCTACCTCTCACCAATTTTCTCTCCGGTCCACAGTTATTTCTAGTTATATCCAGTTGCAACTCCAGAGGAATTAAGATAACTTGAATCCTGAGCTGGATCCAAAAGCTTTTAGCAGAGGTTCTGGCTATAGGAATGATGACAGAAGAGGTTTGCATTATTTTTTCAACTAGATTACAGTCCTCGGGAAGCCCAATAAGCAGTACTTTCTGCTCTAACAGGTAAGGAAAAGGGCAAACATCTTTCCCACCTACAATATTTTTTACACCAGGAAGACCTGGTTAAATATAGGAAGACTTGGTTTTATATGATTATCAAGCTTATTCTTGAAGATGAATTGAAGTGACTGATTATTCCTGATACACATTTCATCATTATCCAGAAGAATGTCTCCCTCTTGACAAATCCCCTCAGAACTCTACACATTTCATAGCCATCATCCACTGGACAAGAAGACAAGGAAGTCCCAAAGTGAATGGACCAAAACAATCAACCAGATACACTGATTCCTTAGGGATATCTTTGTCCACTGTATGAAATGATTACATAGTAACAAACAGACGACTGGACAAAATTTTCCAGTACCTATTGATCCTACAAGCACATACATAGATTTTCTTAAAAGTGAGAACTGACTATACTTTGAAAGGGATCTTGTGTGAATGAAAGGCTACTCCAGATCTCTCCAGGGGACCCTTAAATGACCTCAACCCTTTTGCAGATGCTCAGGTACATTTTTGCCCATCTGTAAAACATCCCATTTCTTTCTCTTTTTTAAAAAATATTTAATTTATTTATTTTTAGAGAGGGAAAGGGAGGGAGAAAGAGAGGGAAAGAAACATCAGTGTGTGTTGCCTTTCGTGCCGCCTACTGGGGACCTGGCCTGCAACCCAGGCATGTGCCCTGACCAGGGATCTAACTGGCCACCCTTTGGTTCACAGGCCGGCATTCAATCTACTGAGTCATACCAGCCAGGACAAAACATTGCAATTCTTACACTCAAAAATGAAATACTAAACAGCTCTTACTTGAAAATATGATTTTTTTTCTTGTTAATCATTCCATTTTCTTGGTCTCTTTAATACATGCATCACATTCTCCAATTGTAAAATAATACAACTTTAATACAAAATGTCAGAAATGTACATTCAAAAACAAACATAATCTCACCAAACTGCAACAAACATAACAATCCAGATTCTCTCTTTTACCAGCTGCTGCCTAAATAATTGTCAACCTAAATAAATGTTGGAAACTCCTGAAATATAGAGCCACCTGCTTAAGTGCATTTTACACTGCATATTTAATATGTTTTGTATCATTTTCAGAAGGATTATAAAGCAGAAAGATTCTCATTTAAAGCTTTTGAAAGGCATACATTGTAAGCGTAATAAAAAGGTACACAATGCATTCATACACAACATTTGTGCAACCAAAGTCAGGTCTATTTGTTTATCAAAAGGCAACTTTATGCATGATTCATTGTATTTGGGCTCCTTAAAGCCCAGTTCTCATCCCTGCCAAGGTCTGATTGATCTATTAATACAACTGAGGATAAAAATAAAGAATAGATCAAGCAATCCAAGATCAACTTAGTCATGCTACAGAGACATGGCCTAAAGGCCAAAAAGGAAAATTCCTTGCTAAGCTTGGCTGATTACTTATTGCCTGCCTGCTAAATCACTGCTGTCTCTGTGATTCGGGCTGGTTTGGGTACGAAGACAGAGGGGAGGAGAGGGCGTTGCTGGGGAGAAGGCCTAAAAAGAGCAGGAGCCATGGTTGGTATGTGTTAATGGTGCCTGAGCTTATATTGACAGGTATCACACTACATGTCGTTACCTGCATTTCCTGTTATGAGACGCTTTGTCTTTCAGGTTAAGGTATTGCCCCTCCAGAAACTTTATCTGTAAAATAAAAGTACATTGCATAAAAATGATACATTAACAAGTTTTTGTCAATGACCAGTAAATGAGGAAACCGAAAAGATCTTATGCACAGGAGTTTGGAGTTCTCCTTTCAACAGCGCATGCTCATATTCTCAGACTCCTCCCTCCCCATTCGTTCCTGAGCCTCCCGGAACTGGCTTTTTTCCCACTCCACTCCTGCAAGCTATCTTTTTATGACAAGTTAAAGAATATCTTTTATTGCCTACCTTACTAAACGTGTCTGCTGCTTTTAAATGTGTTAATCATTTCATTGTTTTTTGAAATTTGCTTTCCTCTTAACTTGTCTCCATAATCCTTTGAGGGATCTTATACCTTCCCTTTCCCTTTCCTATATAGGCTCGTCGCCCTCCATCCATTCTAGCGTTTTGTTTTTAGAGCTCTTCTCTTCTTACTTTACAAGCCCATCCTCGAAAGACCTTATCCATCGTAAGGTTTCTGATATGAAACATAAGTTAATCATTACTAGATTATACCTTCAGCACAAAACTTTTTATGGGTCTAAAAGTTGTATATCCAATTGCCTACTAAACTGAGTCCTTATTTCTCACCCTCCAATCCCACCCATCACCAAGTCCTCTTGTTTTCATTGCCTAAAATAGTGCACTGGCCACGCCCAAACCCCAGCCACCTGCCTCCCACCCTTCTTTTTTCCTGTGATTGGAGAATCTCAGTCTTGTGTACACCTGACTCTTGCTTCTCTCTCAGAAGGCTGCGAGGGTCTCTGAATTGTCTCTAAGCTTGAGCTACTCGAGCCTATCCTCTTGAAAATAACTGCTTAGTAGAAGAAGCAGAGGGTAAACATATATATAATAGATAAATACATTTTTGTGTTTAGGGATGCTAAATATATGTTTTCAATGTTTATAAATAATGTCTTCAACTGTAACAATAATTTTAATAAAGGTGAGCTTTTATTTTAAAGAGTGGTGTAAGTTAGATATACTGGTAGTCTAGCAAATATTGGGCAAATACTGCAAGTTATTCATGTAAATTAATAAGCACTTTAGTTTGTTGCTTGTCATTATAATTAGTAATGGAAAACAAATAGCCAGAAGGTAAATGTGAACTAATTTACAGTATCTCGTTGAAAATGTTTTGTCAAGAAAAATAGTATCTTGCAAATGAAAAGTAATTGGAGCAATGAATTAGTCTAGGTTTTAATTAAAAATTGAAAATCCAGTATAACTTCACCAGCTTAAAAAAACAGAGCAAGATAAAATTTAGTTAAGCTGATTTAATATTTATATTTGCTAATGAAGGGATATCTAGAACACGATGCTTGATATACATGTTATAAAGTAATTACAAATGAGGCAATTTTGAAAGTGATATTTGAAAAGATGTATATATCCTGTAGTTCTATTTACCTAATATGTTCTTAAATAACTGGCAGAGCAAACTAAAGTGACTCTAAGAAATAAGTTAAAGGATAAATGATTTGCATTACCCTAATACAGAATACACAATAAGCACTAATTCCAAACATGAACATTAAAAACGTTTAGCCATAGACTAGTATTAATACATAAGTAAGTAGATACATTGAAATAACTAAAATACCTGCTACTTTCTAATATTTACTTCATGATGCAAAGAAGATTTGTTTTTATCATATTCTATTTTCACACTGGTTTCTGGACATTTTCATCTCATTTGAAATCCTTCTCTATCTTCAGATTCATCATTATCTCTACAACCTTACATCGCCTTTTCATTCTTCACAATACTTTTACTAATGAAACTTGATTCTCTAGAGCCTACATATTTTTTCTTAACCAATGCTTTGGTAAATGTTACTCCTACATGTGACATCCTTCCTGACTCACCATTGCTTACACCACCCCTTGAAAGAATTTAATTTCCTTAGAATGCCATTTGCATCATTTATGACTCTGTCTCAAACATGTCTCAAGCTATCTTTGTGGATTTAGCTCTCACTAAAACAAAACCCCGTGGTATAATCAAACTGACTACATGTTATTGCAGAGATGTATACTGTGCAATTATTTTACATTGTGAGTCCAGCTTGCCCTGTTCCTTTATCTCCGGCTTGAATGAGCATTTAACCTCACCTTTAATTCCCTTTTTGTCGAATCTCCATCTACCAAAATCTTACCCATACTTCAAGCCTTGTTTCATATCCCAACTCACCCACAAATCTTTGCCTTATCACCTGAGAAATAATATTCTTCCATTCAGATACTATTAGGAGGCTATATATGAATTACAGTTTCATAGACATTTTTAGCTTAACACATTTATACTTATTAAGTATACACATTTATACTTAACACATTTAGCTTAACGCAGTACCAACTATGGCCAAGACACTCTTAGACAGGACAAGTGATACTATGGTAAAACAGGCACATTCTGGATAATTCCTAATCTCTAGAATATTATAAACTAATGAAGATATAGCATAAGTTCATAAATGACTGTAATATTAAGGATAAAATAGAAATTTCCCCAAGGAAAGTACCTAAAAACTTCTGGGAGGATAGTAAAAGCTACTGTTGAGAAAAGCTTCATTTATGATGACAACTGAGATAGAGATACAGAGGAGAATATTTCCAGTTAAATGATATGAACCAAGGTATGCAGATGAAAATGCTCAGAGTATGTTTAGAGATATTGCCATAGGCTGGACTCAGTTTCCCCAAAATTCATAAATTGAAATTTTAACATACAGTACTTCAAAATATGACTGTACTTGGAGATAGAGTTTTGAAAGAGGTAATTAGTTCAAGCAAGTCTGTAAGGGTGATCCTAATCCAGTCTGACTGGTGTCTTACAGGAAAAGGAAATTTTGGACATATAGAGATTGACCAGGGATGCACACACAGAGAAAAAGTCATATGAGGACACAGAGAGAAGGTAACAATCTGCAAGCCAAGGAGAGAGGGTTCTAAGGAAGTCAATTCAGTTGACCTTTTGATCCTGAACTTGTAGACTCTGCGACTGTGAGAAAATGTATTTCTGCTGTTTAAGAAACCCAGTATTTTGTTATGACAGTCCTATCAAACTAATACAGATACCTTACTCAACTATATAAAAATATATAAATATTTATATAAAGTAATAGAAGGTACAGTTGTACATATATGTTGAAGTTAAAAATATAAATGAGCAGATTGAAATAATATATGTAAACCACTTAAGACAGAGTCTTAACTGCTCAACCTACATTCTGCTTCAAATGATTAATCTTAACAAATCATTGGTAATTTAATGTGCCTTGCTTGCCAATGATCAATTCAGGATGGGCAGTTCTGAGGCACTTTTGGCCAATGAGAAATAATAAAGTAGGGATGCTTCTGCAAAAAATATCCCCCCAACAAGACAGAGCAGAGCCAGAGATAGTCACTTGCTTACTTCTTATGCTGCCTTCTCTGTATATAAGTCTGGGACCATGAGAGCCACCTTATTACCAGCCTGAAGATGAAGGTGTTCATGATATCGAAAAAGCAAAATAATGGCGTCACTGACCCACTGAATCAACCAGATGTTTTGCTTGTCATATTGATTCAAATGATGTTTTAATTTGTTATTGTATTTGTATTAATTCCATTATTTACAATTTACAGAGCTTTTATTACCTATTCAAATATTTCAACATTATCGCTTTATTTTCTAATAATACTTCAAAGCTTTGAAGTTACCACTGAATTGACTATTCAGCTCCATTTTCTTCTAGCTCCTCTATGATCTTTTTTTTAATTTATTAATGCATTTGCACATCTTGGTTTCCCAGTTCTTCTTGACTGACCTCGGGACTTTTCTCTTAATTTCTCTCAGCCTGCTTTAGTCACAGTCACCACCCTTGAGTCAAGTGGCCGTTGACCTACATCATGCCTAATCAAGCAGTTAGTTGTTATTCCTCATCCCAGCCCCTCAAACATTTTCTTCACTTGCTTCTCGTAATACCATGGTCTCCTGGGTTCTCCCTCATTGTCTGTCAACATTTTCTTTTTCTGCTCCTCCTCATAAATGTTGCAGTATCTCAGCATTACTCTCGTCTCTGCCTATACACATGTGTTCATAACCAAAGCTTTGCGTGCTGTCTATATGCTGTAACTCTGAAATTGACCCATGCAGTCACCAAGAGCTCGAGTACATTCGTGTATCATACTTTTGCACCCAATACCTCCACGTAAATACTTAGTGTGAACCCTATCTCTGATACATCCAATCAAGGCTCTTGATTCCTTTCCTACTCCAACTCATCTCCTCCACAGTCTTTTCTATCCCAGCAATTGCTACAACTATTGAGCTGTTCAGTTGTCATCTCCGCTTCCTCTCTCTCACACTTCTCATCTAGCCTATCTCAGTCCTCTCGCTTCCCTGCCCTAATCCGTGCTAAATCTGATCACTTCTTATTCTTCAAACGCCAACCACTGGTTGAGAATTCCTTCATCTTCAGCATGGACTTCTGTATGCCCACCTTCCTAAATGTGTTCTTGTTTCCCATCTGGCTTCATATGGTCTATTTCCCACAAATAGAACGAATGATCTGTGATAAATATGAATCAATAGTTTACATTAGGTAATTTCATTCTCACAACAACTTGATAAGAGGGTTTCATTAACTTTCCCATTTCACAGATAAGGACAATGAGTGACTTGCTCAAGATTATAGCTGGGAATAAAGAGGGGGATTGAAACTGAGGCAGACTGCTTTCTGAAGCCACACTGTTATACACACATGCTCACACACAAACCACTCATTGCTTTTCCTCATTCTTGGTATTAAGCTAAAATACAAGATGTAGAACAAACTTGAAAATTCCCTGAGAAGACAAAACCATTTAAGCAAACTTTTCCCCCAGGTTTTTCCTCTCGCCACCTCTTTTTTTTCTAACCCTGCACTGCATAACCCTCACCACTGTCTGGAAGTATCAGTGTTTAGCAGCATAGTATTATATTACTAGAGTATCGTTTTCTTTACAATTTTGGTACCTATATTTATTCTTACATTTTTAAACTTCAGTCACCTTCAAAGTAATCTCCAGCTGATGCAATACACCTTTCAAGATGTTTTTTCCATTGCTCAAAACAGTTTTGAACTCAAGCATTTTGGGGCCTTTTAGTGCTTCTGCCATTTTTTTGTTTCACTTCCTCCACATTGGCAAAACATTCCCTTTGAGGACTTTTTTCATCCAGGGAAACAAAAAAAAATAAGTCACTCAAGGTAAGGTGGGGTGAATCGGGAGGGTGGGGCACAAGGGTTTTGCCATTTTTGATCGAAAACTGCTGAACACTCAGCATGGCATGGACAGGTGTGCTCATAAATCATCCAATATGAAATATGCTTTGAAAGAGTCTTCAAAAAATAATTCACTGAAGGTGAATGCAGCCTCTCACAATAATGCCAGCTGGTACACAGATACAGATGGATCCCTAGAACACTCACCAAGCATAGGAACCCTGTACTACAAGAGTCCCACCCTCCAGAAGATAATTCCATGTTTTTTTCGGTCTCCCTTCATACAATCTTGGAAGAGATCAACCCATAAGAAAAACTGTATTAACTATCCTTATATATCCTTACAAAGTGTTCACACAGGGAGTGCCATTTCTATTGCAGATATTTGAAAATGACATAATAAATGAACACATGAAAGAATATTTTAATATACATTTTACAAATGTCACTGACTAGCCCTGGTCTGGTGGCTCAATTGGTTGGAACATCGTCCCATACACCAAAAGGCTGTGGGTTCAATTCTTGGTCAAGGAACAAACCTAGATTGAGGATTTGATCCCCACTATGGTATGCACAGGAGGCAACCAGCCCATGTATCTTTCTCCCATCAATGTATCTCTCTCTTTCTCTGTCTCTGTTTTTCCTTCCTCTTTCCCTAAAATCAATAATAAAATATCCTTGGGTGAGGATTAAAAAAGAAATAAGTAAAATATCACTAACTAATGATTTTCATATGGGATAAACTTTCTCTGGTCTGATGCGTTTAAGTTACCTGTTTACTTGATAACAATAAATTATTTTAGGAAAAATGAGTTAATATAAATTAGAAGTAATTGTCTTCTCTAGTTTTCAATGTCCTTAATTACTCTTTCTGCAGTTCAAGTCCAACCACGAGACTATTAACTAAAGTGTCAATATGTTAGTACATCTATTCTCGTTAGTTGGCACCATTGTTTTAAAAAACAATGTGAATATTTTACTTGAATGTGAGTGGGATCATTTTTGCAAAATCTTTATAATAGAGTTTGATATTTAGTCCAGTAACACATTTTAAATTATACCATCTCTTCAAGGTTTTTTGGATTCCCTCATTTCTTAAAGTCCAAGATGAGAGCATAGCGTTTGTAAAGATGGAAAGTAACGTGCAGAAGTGTGGAAAAGCAGCATGTATGTGAGGTATGCGAAAATAATGAGGGAGTATATTTGCAGATCTGAACTTCAATAGCAGACTGTTTTCTTGGGAAGGTGGTTTTACAGAGATTTCAATCATTTATGCTACTAGCCTTTGCTTTACTGGTGGGTGTTGAGGGTTTCTTTTTCCTTTTTTTTCCTAAGTGGGTCAAGAGCACATATGTTTAAACACAGGAAAATATGTTAAGGTGCTAAATAATAAGGCCTTGATTTAAAAATTAATAGCATTCGCGAGCATGTAAGTTTGGTTATTCCCAGCGTGACCTCCTAGGCTTCCTGCACTCTCTGCAGAAAACCATCTGCATTCTCTACAATGTATGCAAATGCTACCAACTGTTATTGGAGAAACACAACATTATACACATAACGTGTCAGGTAAAGAAAAAAGGACAGTGTTTCTCTTCTTGAATGTTAATTGCAGACCTCTCTCATTCCTTGTTCTCTCCCAGTAGTGTTACTGGGGGTGCAGCAGGGAAGAGCACTAACCCTTTCAGGCCACTGGAATCCCATTCAATGCCCTCACATCCTTGTGCTTTCAGTGGCTCTCTCTGCATCTGCTCACACTCTAGATTTCTGTGCAAATGTTATCACCTTCTTCCTATTGTGCTTACAAAATGGCCATTTCTTAGCATTCCAGGGAGATGCAAAATGAAAAATAAAAATCTCCATCCAAGCCTGAGATTCTATGAGTATGTGGATTTGAAGAAATTACAGAAGAAAAAAAATTATTATATGTCTTGACCAATGAGAAAAGAAATACGGCAGAATGAAGGAGAGGGCAAAACTGTGTTATGAATTTGCTGACATACCAACTTTTTTCTCTGGTTATGTGGGCCTTGAACTTTCCAAATATCCAGGCTTTAGAATTTCCCTTTTGGAAAAATTTAGTTGGTCTTTTCTTTATGGAACCCAGAGGCAAATGAATTGTCTGCTTAGATATTTGGCATCTAAATGATTGATCAGCAAATTATCAACTTCAGAAAATTATAGATGTGAATGTGCTTCTTTACTCCTAAAAAGCTACAATGTGCTTCTACTCTTTCAATGAACACTTAAGCTAAAACTTCACTAACTGCTGAAATAAATGTAAACCTTTAAATAAATCCCCATATACTAGTTTTCTCACCTCTTTTAGTTTATTAAATTATATAGATATACTTTAAAACTAAAAACATTCTTGTCAATCATGCTTGGCAGATGTGGTAAGGTGGGAAAATACCCGTAAGTGTTTTAAAACTAAATTTGCTCTATGATAAATTTATTTGTTCATAAATGTCAAGTAGGTTTTTAAGTTGTAGGAAGCAATGCTTGTAAAACTTTAAATTTTTATAAACTTTTAACATTAAATGTAGTCTGGAGGGATATAAGTTAAGGCTAGACCATGTAAAATGTACATGCTTTCCTCCCTCAGAGGTACTTCACTTTAAACATTCTATACAGTAATTCAAGTCACATGACCAGGCTATGTTTTACAACTTGATTTTTTGACAAGGGATTTAATCAGCCTGAAAAATGTTGACACCTCAAAATTTGTGTTAGAAAAGAACATAATGCCTGATCTTTGGAACTTGAGACCAAAAGCTCACACTTTTCATTAAATAGGAAAGTAGATAACTATACACCAGTAGGAATAGATGGAGCAGAAAAATTCAAATTAAATATGAAAGATGTGAATTGCCACGCATTAGACTCTGCTATTTCCTTTGATTTAATGAAGCCCAATGTCTAGAGAAAGACCTCTAACTTGTCAGATTGTTCTCTATAAAATGAACATTTTTCCTGCATCAGGTTGCTCTTTTCACAGGTTTATTTTTAATAGAGACCCTACTTCACAATGAAACTATTAAAAACAAAACTCACAGACTCCTAAAATACTGAGTAGTCACACATGTGAACTAACAACTGGACACTGTACGTTATTTCCTAAAACATGCATGAAAAGTGCAGTTTTCTAATCAAATGTATTTTTTAAATGATTGAATCCTGCTGTTCTCATGCTAATGCAGCAGGTCTATAATTTCATTTGTTTATTTCTTCATTTACTAAATTCTAACAGAATGGCTACCATGTGCCAGCCTCATCTGGATTTTCAAATGCATTTGCTTCACTAACCCAAAAAAGGCATTATAAAGGGTACTTACTCTCGAGGTCAAATAAACTTCTAAGACAACATTTTGACATCCTATACTTCCAGAAGGAAAGACACAAATGAAGCAGACATATATACGACTTCAAATAGGAATATAATTAGTAGTAGTTGCATGATGTTGTTTACCTGAATTCTCAGTGACTCAGTTTTTTCATCTGCACAATGGGGAATATAAAGATAGCTACCATATAGTATTGTTATGAGGATTAAATGTGATGTGCTTAGCACAGTAAAAGGTATGTAGATAAATGTCCAATAAGTTTTAGCTCATACTAATAGTATTTGCAATAGTATTTGACAATGGCAGTATGAAAATTTGTATTTAAGCTAATATACTTTAATATAATTTGCAATAATTTGCAGATGTATACTTTGATATAACTTATGTAAAAACATTATGTGAATTATTCTTTCATTTGTTAGATTATCACCTTCCAAGTAATTTTACACATACACATGCACATACATAATGTACATATATGTGTGTACAGACATGAATGCATACTTTGTGTAAGTGCATATGTGTGCATACTAGAGAGGGAGGCAGAGAGACAGAGAGATGCATATAGAGAAATTCATAAGAGAAGTACCCAACATTTTGCCTTACTCTAAGATTCTTATACTATTGTAAGAAATTCCATCACAGTTACCTTATCTCAATCATTTTGACTGATGCTTATTAACCTAAATTAACACAATCTGGTTATAACATTTCTTAAAAAAATGTAAAAATTGTATTCCCCACTAAAAATTACAAGCAATGCTACATATACATTATTCAGAATTATTAGTAAATGTTTTATGTTTCCAAATATTAAATCTTCAATAAAGATACATTATTAACAATTAAATATTTGTTGTTCAGCTCACGGATGAATAAATTGTTAGTGCCATCATCATTATTAAGGTATCTTCAACAACTTCTTCTTGTTTTAAATATTCTCTATAAAACAGTGAAGTGTTAATATTTTAAAAATCTACAGGAAAACAAAAAGATTTATAAAAACAGTAGCAAAGCCAAAGAGGGGCAGGATTGAAGGGGAGGTGGGGATAAGGGATGGAGGGGATGCTGACAACTGTATTTGAACAACAATTTTTAAAAAGAGTAAAAAAAAAAAAAAGAACTACCCAACTAGCATAAAAATAAACTAAATTGCAACTACTAAATTATTACAGACTCCATGGTGAAAGAACCTATATTAATGAGGTTCAGTTATGACAAGTATAGTGTGATAAGTTCTACTTCCCAAAATAAAATTAGTGGAAGAAATCATTTGTACCACATCAATGTTTTAGTTAAAAAAACAATTTTAGTTAACTTCCTGTAAATTGTAGAAATAAAGCCAATAAATGTATTATGTATTAGACAAAGAAATATGTTTTAAAAGTAAAGTAAGAACAGTTGACATTTATTTGATAACTTCTTTCTTTCAACCTATATTCTTAGAGCATCTATTAGTGCTCTCTGTAAGAGCTCCAGAGATTGTTAGATTTCTTACTAGTAAGAAATAATAGATGACATTAACACTTGTACTATTCATTTCAATATGTTTAACCTATTTAATTCAGCAAATGTATATTGAACTGTTACTTTGTGTTTAGCACTCTGTCAGACACTTTAAGAATACAAAGATAAGTAAAATGGTACCTGCCTTCCTAAGTCTCACGTAGTAGCAAAAAAAAATAAAATAATAATGGCACTATATACCCAATATAGATAGATATAGATAGATGATGATGATGATGATAGATAAATAGATAATAGATAGATAGATAGATAGATAGATAGATAGATAGATAGATAGATAATAGATATCAGGAGATTACATGGTAAAGAAAAAGGCATAACTGGTTAAATTGTGAGTATAGGGAGGCATGAGAAGGATGCCTAATCATATCTGTGTGTGGGGATCAAAACAATTTCATTCAGATGAGTAGAAGGAGAAAGGGGTTCAAATTTAGGGAGAGGCAAAGCCTAAGCTATTTCCCCACATGATCTTTGAAACTTGTGGGGGAAAACTTCCCTTTTAACTTTTGCTGCTTTCCCAGAAATCTCTGGCATTTCTTGGTTTGCAGCTGCAAACTCTGATCCTCGCCTTTGTCATCCTATGCTACTCTGTGTGTTCATGGGTACATGTGTGTGTATCTGTCTGTCTATCTTCACATGGTTATCTTCTTATAAGGACATCAGTCATATTGGATGAAAGTTTGCTCTATTCCCCTACAACCTCATTTTAAGAAACTTTATTTGCTACAACCTTTTTTCAAAAAATGGCTCCATTCTGAGGCCCTGGGAATTAGTACCTCAATATATCACTTCTGGGGTCAACATAATTTAACCTATAACAAGACTGAATATAAAAACTACCTACTCAGACCAAAATAATCTAAGGCAACGTGAGAAATTTCAGTTGTATGAAATATATTGTTCATTGGGGGATGAATTTCTATAACACCTTTGGAAAGCAATCACGGTGTCTACATTCAGATTATCTATAACATGTTCATAAATTTTAGTCCTAGGAAATTATGCTACATAAAAAGTATTCTACATGAAGGCTTTTAGAGCAGTCTTATTAAAATTGTAAAAAAAAAAAAAAGGAAGAAAAGAAGCCAAATATATTTTGAAAGGAAAATAAATGAGCAAATTTTAGTTCATCTCATTTATAAAAAACTTAAATAACAAAAAATTAGGTTTAAAAAAGTTTATTCATGAGAAATAGTTCTATTAGTTGAAATAGGCATATATATATATATATATATATATATATATATATATATATATATACATAGTCATCAACTAAGTAATGCAAAATAAGCCAAAAACTACATTAAAAAATAATAAAAATTCACCAAAATGTTTATTATGGTTGAATTACCATCATATAAAATATAATAAGAATTACATTGAATACCAAACAACTCACTCATTGATTTATTCAACAAATACATTTTGAAGGGGCCACTATATTCTAGGAACATCAGTGACCAAACAGACAACAATTCCTAACCTCATATGGTCTGTGCTTGAGTCAGGTAGACTAAAAAATATATATATTTATATATATATATAATTTATTAGTGTTTTAGACAGGCTGTATGGAAAAAATAGAGCAAGCTATGGGAGATTCAATGTGATGGAATGGTGTTCGAAATGGCCCTAAATATGGTCACAATAAAGGTGGCATCTGAGCAAAGACTCCGATATTCAAGCTTATCACTCTGTTTTCACTGCCATGCGGTGTTAACATCCCTGAGACCTCATTGTTTGGAAAAGCTAGTGTTCATTGCTCAAGTACTACAGGGTTCTGGGGCGGCACCGCTTTCCGCTGTTTTACATTCAACAGATTGAAGACGTAACTTCTATCCAGAGTATGTCATTCCCATGTCAGAGAGAGAGAAAATAAACAGGAGAACCACAAATGCCCTTAACAGCCATTCTTCTTGGAATGACATGTGTCACTTCTATTCACTTTTCGATCACCAAAGTACATCACTAGGTCAAACCCAACAGCAGTGAGACGGACATGTTCAACTCACAAAGAGTGTCAGGAAGCATTTGGGAGAAATATGCACACCTTGTTTACCTCCCTTTCTCATATAAGTGTGCTTGCCCTGCCCACACGAAGGAAAACAAACAAACTGTGATACCATGTCCAAAGTCCATGATTGCATGGTAATCTTTAGATTACAACTTTTCATGATCCAGAAATCTAAGAACTGAAAAGTGAAGCCATCTGTCCAACACACCCTGCACACTGCGGTAGAACATAGAGACAGGTAACTGCATAGCTATTCCCACTGGAACAGGGTGAGAATGGGAAACAGACACTCACCACTGACCCAGAGCAACACTGACCTCTCCCCACGGAGACATTTCAAAGGGCCCTGATGCTGGAGGAAAATCACACCCTGCTTCTTTTCCCCCTGAAGTCGATCCTTAGTCTATTGTTCTCTTGGTACTTGTCTCTCCCTCTGGGAGACCTTTCCTTTTCTGTTCTCCTCCTAAGTTTCACCTGAAGAGGACATTGGAGAATGTGTTCTCCTTCTCATCCTCCTTTCTGTCTGGGAGAGATTAGGAGCCCAAAGGTTCAGTTTCAAGGAGTCAGTGCATTTTAAACCCAGACTGGCTCTTTTGGCAGTAGTACAACACTTTCAAAAGCTTAGTTAGCTCTTCTTCCATTACTCAGCTTTATGCTTAAGCAGCTCATCCATAATTATTCTTTTTCCCAGACTTACTTGTAGGTAACTTGAACTTGCCAAGCTTTGTTGGAAAAACCACATCTTCATTCATTTTTTCTTGAGCCATTTTTTCTAACTTAAAATTTTTGCTAGGCATTACCTTAATCAATCTGGAGATTTTATGGGTTTTATGGCCATGGTTCTAATTTAGTTCTTGCAGAAAAGACTGAGTTTAAATTAGCCTTTGTTTTCAAAGACTACCTCAGATTTATCTTTGTATCTGTTGGAAATGAGAAGCAGTGTTAGCTTCTACATCTAGAAGCTTTGGGGCATTTTTGAGCTTTCTATATTCATTTTTGAATATAGAGAGCTCATTTTTGCTTACAGGGTAGCGAGTTACTTTCTGATTTCATGTCTTTCTAGTAGTGTCTGGTAAAAGCAGCCTATATTAACCAATAAATTCATATTCTGTGTTTAACCAAATGTTTTACCACTTCACAACATTATAATCATTTGTTGAGACTTTCCTAGGTACCCACTATTAATAAGGAAATTCAGTGTGAAGGGTTATTGTGTTTATTTAATCAGCACCCTAATCCTTCTATCAATTTCTGTATTAGCTTTCATGAATATGTTACAGTAACAAACCCCAGTGTTTCAGGGGCTTCCACCAACAAATATCATGTGTTACAAGTATCTCTGAGTCAACAGTTGCTGCACTCTGTTGTTTCATACCAAGTCCTAGATGGAAAGAGCCACCTCTGTTTGGATGATGCAGATCTCAGAGCAGAAGGAAAAGATCCCAGATAAATCACACAATAGTTCTTAAAGTTTCTGATTGCAAGAGATGTATATCACTCTGTTAATTTCACTGACAAAGCAAGTCACATATCCAAATAGATAGCAAAGTACTTTCTTCTTATTAAAGTAAGAAATGTTTGGCAACCATACAGTCTTCCAGGGAAAGAGCAATAGGAACGTGCGAGGCATGAGAATTTCAGGCAAAATGAACAGCCAATGCAAAAAGTAGGACTTTGTCTGATACGTGTAAGGAATAGCAAGGAGGCCAGTGTGAATGACGTAGCCTATGTGGCTGGAAAGCAGTTCACCTCAGAGAGAGAAGAAGGAACAACATTTTGTAGGGCTTTGAGGCCATTGTAATTTGGCTTTAAAGTGAAGGAAAATTTTAAGCAAAGATGTGATGTGACCTAAGTTTTCATGTTACAGGAATCACCGTAGCTGCTGTGACTCGATGAAAATGGACATAGGGCATTCACAGGGAGGCCAGTTAGAGGGATATGCTGCCGAAGGGAGAAAGCGGGCCCTTGGACAAGGGTAATGAAGACAGGGGTTGGATGAGTTTTGAGCATGAACCACAAGGTCTCTAAGTGGGTTTGATACAGGATGTGAGAACGTATATGTATGACCCATGGATATGAACTAAGGGGGGGTTGCTAGAGGGAAAGGGGTTACTGGGTGGAGTGGGCAAATGGGGAAAAAGTAGGATAACTGTAATAACATAATCAATAAAATATACTAAAAAAAAAAAGATGAGAGGTAGAAAGAAACCGATCAAGACAGAGGATGTGCACATACTTTACAAGTCTGAGATTCAGACCTGTGGCAAAGCAAGTCAAATTACCTGTGAGTGTCAGGGAGATGAGATATAATGTGAGAAACTCAAGGGAGAGTCAACACAGATGAACAGGTAATTCCAGACTACATGGGAGGGGGAAAGAGGACTGGCAGGTACAGAAGATGTAGCGGATGTTAAATATTGGGCAGATGAACTGCCCTAGATAACTTATGTGACCCTGAAGAAATTAATTCTCCATCTCTAATTCATAAATAAAACCAAATTGCCCCTGGAAAATATTATGGCCCTACATATTTTCTGAATTTGGGAAGACTGCTTCTGGACACATTCAAATAGGTTAATTTAATCTATAAAGAACAAGTTACAAATATGGATTTGCAATAAGCTCCTTTACAGCAGTTAATTTTTCCCTTAGATGGATGCACCCATACCTTAATCTATGACAACAAAGTAGAAGGGATTCAGTATACATTATTAATCAAATATTGATGTTCTTCTAGTCACTGGATAAACCTTGTAAACAAATGGCTTCAAGCATGTATATAGCATGTTGGTGAATTAAATCATACTTAAGTGCAATAGGTAAAATTGCTTTTCCAAAAACGCTGGTAAATCCATTCTTAAGGAGAACACCCTTTCAGCTAAATGATGTGTATGTTGGTATTATTTATTTTGCAGATTTAATGTCATTCAAAACTTAATGTATTAAATATTTATCTAAAAAAGAGTGAAAATAGAATAAAAATGCCTTTGAGGCTCTTCAAAAAGCTAAATGCAACAAAACTAACCACCATATTGATACTTATTTTAGGCACATAATAAAACTGCTTAATACAATTGATTTTTCATTCCAATGTATCAGCTTAGAATTAAGTCCACTATATGAAGAGTTTACTGGAAAATGTTATTGCAGTTAAATATCACCGACTTACTAAGATCAAAGGAGCTTTCTTTTAATAAGTCCAAAGGTCACATTATGTTTAACATTTGTATCGTGACTATTTCGGAGTATTACTGTGCAAAGATCAGCCATTCCAGAGTTTAACTGCCACCAAGTATGATCTTATTTTATCTGATATTTCTGAAGAACTCTTTAAAAGTAAATAAGATGACAAACCTTTAATTTGACATTTCTTGAATTTAAATATTCATAAGGTGATTGATATTTAAACATCATCGACTGAAGAGCTCAATTTCAATGAACCAATCAATGTATCAAATTCAGATGTATGAGTTTGGGGTGGAAAGGTTACAGCAAGAGAGGAAAATTTGTTTATATTGGAAAACAGATTTTAAGTATATATCTATTTTAATCTATAAAGCCTGATTTTAATAGGTGAATCATTTTTTCTCTAACTAAATATGCTATTGCTATCTGTATTGGAAAATCATTTCATTATTTTCAATATATTATTTTACTGTATTGTAATTTAAACATATTTTTCTGCACAAATTAAGTAGGCATTTTGGCCTTGAGAGAGAACTTTGCTATACTTAAATCCTTTGTTTTGAGAACAAAGAGTCAATTTTATGATAGAAAACAAAATATAATTTGCCCTTAATAAACAATATACCTTGAAATTGAGAATATAAATGCACATGTAAGAACAGGAGTTAGAATTTGAAATATAACCCAAAAAAGCAAGTTTTTAATAACCAATTGCAAAATAATCTAATACTCAAGATATTATTCAATTTTAAAAAATGATGGAGCTGTTTTAACTCAGAAGTCTGATATTTTCACATCTTGTAGAGATTAAGAAACCTGTCTCTGCCCTTTAACAAAAGTTAAATATTTTACAAATATTTTTGTTGAATTAGAGAAAGAATTTCAAAATGCAATGTTTTTCGCTCAAAAGGATACATGGAGAATTTTGAAATCAATAAGGAACAGATGAAGTTATAAACACAAAAGGTGCTGTGATAGCTGGTAATTTTTAATGAGTAAATGGATCACCTTTTGTATAAAATGTGAAATGCTAAATTCTAAAATCATTTTATCACTTAAAGAATAGATTTTATATTTGCTTAGAAGAAAAGAAAGTCATGCCTAAACATAAAAGCGGAGAGAGAAGCTATAAGTCAAAGATGAATGGACTTTTAATATCTAGGACATATAAAAAAATTCTAGGTCAAACACTCAGAAACAAAGTAAGAAAGACTATAATTCATGAAAAATATTTGCAACTTTCAAGACAGTGACCTAATGTTATCACAATAAAGTAAATTCTCACAAGTCAATAAGAAAATGCAAAAAAATAGCTTTAAAAATATTCCCAGACAAATTAGATGAATAACAAATTAGCGGTGTAAATGGCTCATCAATAGTTGTGTAAACACCTGAATTTACCAGTAGTAAATGAAAGATGAAATCACAATTGAGAGTGCACCCAGCCACTTCTCTTTTGGCGTTGCCCTCCTGGAATCTATTTTTGCTCAAGTAAACTCTTTAAACTGTAATATGCCTCAGTTTATCTTTTAAAAGTTCTGGTATCAGAAGAGAGAACCTAAGGAACCACCCAGCAACCCCCAGGAGAAATTTGCGACCAGGTGCAGGTCTGAGCTCCCTGTTCCATTGCAGCCTTTGGAAGGGGGTGTGGGGGTGATGCAGAAGGCCCTCTGGATCTTAAATCCTTTCTCCACAGCTTTGTCCCCACCAGCTTTCAGATCATATTTGAGCAATTCTTTTTCCAGACAGGTTCCTGAACCAGGGGGACTGCACCCGGTCCACATCAAACTGGGTATGACTTAGACACCGCACTGAGCCCACCGTGAGGCCTTGGAAGAATAAAAGTTTGTTTTAAGGTTGAGCAAGTAGGTGGCAAAAACCAAACCGTGGACACTGAGTAAAACAAGCAGACGGATGAAATTTATTGCAGGGTTTCAACCTGTAACCCAAGAAGTGCAAGGCTACACACAGCAACAATGAGATCTGGGTTGCTTGCAGACTGGGGTTTTATTGAGGTACATGTGGAAGTTATTTTGACTTTTTCAGAGACTCGAGTACCTAGTGGCCTTCCCCATTTGGATCAGGGTAGCTGCCTCAGAGAAACCAAGAAGTCCAGATACAGCATGAACACACTTAGCATTTGGGGATCAGCCGCTGCTGACTTCTGAGAACTATAAATTTCTACAACTTATGTTAGGTAAAGCGAAGCTTCATTTTTTTACAGGTGCCTGCTTTGGCCAACTCCATTTTGTCTCTGACATGAGTGTCTCCAGTTTGGTTTCGGTGCTACATAGGTTAATCTTACCAAAGGTAATCTGGAATTACAGTGGCAACAGTGAGAATTGTTAACTCATCTTTGATACACTTATTCATTCTCGAGACAGCCTCCGCCAGGCACTCACTAAAAAGAGTATAGGAAAAATAGTTTTCCTCCTCTACATTTTCTGGTAACTGGGATGAGACCCTCTGGGACACCCCGCTAACTCCAGAGCCTACGAACAACTTCCTGGGAGAATGGGTAGAAACCAGCAAAGGGTAAAAATTCTGAACAAAGTCAGTTCTCACCAAATCTCTACTTGCAATGCTTGGTCAAGAGAGGAATGTAAAATTTCACATTGGCCCTACCTTCCCAAATTCAGATTGACAGGATCCAAAAGTTGGTTATTGGTCCTTTCTCTCCCCCGGCACAGCTATTGCTGCCCTCTCGATTATCCCATCTGTGTCCTGAGAACTTGGCTTGACACGTGTTGGTTTGGGGACCCTGAAGATATGATGGACAGAAATATGAGTCGCACTCCCTTTGCAGCTAGGATCCTGTTGCCAAATCTCAGGGGAACTGTATAAGTCTTTCCTTCTTTTGGTTATCATTAGGAGTGTTTTTGGAAATTAGGATGGTCATATCTTTTGCACCTTGTTTGGGGGTCCCTTTTGTGTCCATGGAGTAGGCCAGTATTGCCAGTATAATTTATTGTCTTTCCAGGCTGACACCTGACAAGATATTTGAAATATTTTTATTTAAGGAGCTCTATGATCAGAAGTTACCAATTTATAAAATGATTGATATTCATAGCAGGATAGAAAAAAAAAATTTGGCTTTCTACCGTTAGGCTAAAATGAAACTATGTACCCAGAAGGAAAGAAAAACATTCTGAAGTGACTGTGGAAAGATGTACTAGAACATTCCAAAGACACACAGATCTAAGTTTCAAATATAGGAATCTCTTGATTTCCATCTTAGCTGAAGACATTCTCTCCCTGAAGGAGAATTCTGAACTGTGTAACAAATACTTTCTGCTATAACTGGATCAGCACCTCTGGTATTATAGTGAATACAAGAAATTTACCAACAAGCCTCTTCAGGTGCATTCTTTGGTTTATTTGGTACCAAGTGGTTTGATTTATTAAAAAAATAAGTGAAATAAATAAAAATAAATAAATACAACCACACTTCATATTCAAATTGATACCCTTCTAGACATAATTCTATATCCAATGTTAGTAAGAGTGAGTTTGTAATACTTCTCAGAGACTTAAAAAAGAATATTCATATTTTGATACAGAAATGTTATTATAGAAACTTAGTCCAAGATAAAAATAATATAAAACAATCTATATGTAAAATTTATACACAGGAATGACTACTAGGAAATTATATCATAAACTCAAAAATGAAAACGTGTTCAATGTATAAAAAGACAAAGAATTAAATAAATCTTCACATGTCTGTGAACTAGAAAACTCTGCAAACTTTGAGAATCGTGTTTTACAAAAAATACGTGGTAACGCAGGACATGTCATTTATTGATATATTTTTTCATTTAAAATGCTCTGATATAAAATAGGATTATTGTCAAACCAAGTGGACACATATATAAAACATGTGTTTATAAGTAAATAATGTGTTTATGTGTACATTCGTGTAGGGGGTATTCACATTAATGTCAGCAAGATTTTCCTGATTGTTGTGTTCTTTTCTTGATCTTTGATCTAGTTTAGACAATTTTGAGAGATTACTTTTTGGAACATTTGTTTAAAGTGAGATTTTTCAAACTTTATTTATAAAACTCAGGGAAGATTTTCCTACTTCTTTCTCCACCAGAGATGAAGTCTGTCCTGAGCACACCCAGTGGGATGAGATCCGCAGCATGAGGATGAATTTGGAGCTTGTTAGAAAACGGGGCTTAGGATCTACCCAGCAGCGTTGCATCCGGTTCTATCACACATTTTAACAAGGTCCGGGGGAACTTTTAAAAACAAAGAAGCACTTCTTTAAAATGTTAAGAGGAAGTTAACATGCAGTACTTCTCAGAAAGGCTTTTTCCAATAACAGTATCATTTCAGAGAAAAATTAAAAAATTAAGGTAACTTATGAAGTGGGAGTACCAATTGGTACAATACTTTTGGAAATTTGGTGATAGTCTCAGGAATCTTACGTGGTTACACTCTCAGACCTAGTAACTACATTTCAGGACAGGTATCCTAAAGACAGTATCCAATTTGATAAACGTTTTAGGTACAAAATATTCATTGTAGCCTTATCTAAAATAGCAAAAAAAAAAAAAAAAAATAGAAACAAACTAAATGTCCAACATAGAAAAACAGTAAGTAAATTATGGCCATCTGCCATAGAGAATTTTCTTCAATAAAATTCTGTTTTAAAAACTTATATTTTAAATCCTTCTTTATCCATTTTAGTAGTGTTATCATTGATTATCTTATTTCTAGTGTCATTGCTTCGATTGCTTTGTTTTCTTATACATGTCTGGTCATTCTTTTCTCATCCTTCATTTCTAGTGACCTACGACATTTTGTTTCAGATCTCTTTTAAACAGTTAACTTTTGGTTTTGTTTATCCAATCTGAAAGTCTGCTTTTAATAGATGAACTTAACCCATGAATCTAACAACATTTTCTTTGGAAACCATTCCAAGTTCTCCGCCCATACAGAACAGTCCACGAGCTTGCCACCGCCTGGATTAAAGTTTAACCCATTCAAATTAAATAAGTGTAATTAACACATTTACAGAAATTTCCAAAAGCTAGGTACTGTTCTGAGAACTTCGCATATAATTATTTATTTAATAATACTAAGAATTATTTTTATCCCCATCCTACAGACACAGAAACTTGTCACAAATTCACGCAGCTAGGGTTGTACCTGGAATTTGATCCCTGGCCATCTGGCTCCAGAATCTCTGACCACTACAATATATTATTTCACATTGATTAAAGACTGAAGCATGTGTTTCACCATCTCCTTACCACCGTATTTCACATATTCTTTTAGAAAGGATTAGTTTTGTATTGCTGCTGTGATAAGTTGCCACAGACAGTGCTTAAAACAACACTGAGTTTTTACCTCCCAGTTCTTGAGTTCAGAAATCCAGTGGGTTCAACAGGGCCATCTTCTTTGGATCCTTTCAAGGCTGACATCGATATGTTGACAGGGTTGCTTTCTTTTCTGGAGACTCTAGGGATAAATCTGCTTCCAAGCTCAGTCTGTTGTCAGAATTCAGTTCCATGCAGTTGTAGGACTGAGGTGTCCTTTTTCCTTGGTGGGCTGTTGGCAGCTGGCAGTGGTCCTCAGCTTCTAGATGCTGCCCATGTTACTTATTCATGTCTCCCTCCATCTTCAAAGGCAGCAGTGAAGAGCCGGGCCTTTCTCTTGCTTCAGATCTCTACTCTGCTTCCTTTCCCCGTCCATCTCTCTCTCTTGCCTTCCTCTTCTGCTTTTAAGGATTCAAGTGATTCAGTCAGATCAACCTGGATAATCTAGAATGATCCGTTAATGTCTGTTGATTAGTGACCTTAATTGCATCTGAAACTCCCTTCACAACAATATCTAGATCAGTGTTTGATTAAGTAGCCAGAGAACAGTTTGATGGCACATCAGTAAAATACTGTCTACCAGTCTATCCTTTTTATTTTCCTTTACTTTCCCTTTCTGAGTTTTCAGTCTAGAAATGCAGCCTTTTAAAATATTTATTCTGCCTTTTGTATAAGTTAATTTTCCTAGAAAGAGAGCTAGTTAGTTTTTCCTAGCAAGAAAACTAGAAAAACTAATTCTGTCTCCATTTGTGCTGCTTATCTTAATAAGTACTTTCTCATCAGAGCTTCAACTGCATTTTGTAAACACATATTCTCTTTCCCCATAAAATTTTAAGATTTGGGGGAACATAGTTTTAGTTTATTTTGCTTATTTAGTCAGACCATTATATTAAATCTGCTTTTAATTGAGCAAACTATATAGTAACATTTTAAATAGAAGACATGATTTACCTAAGTTCTCCTGTCCTCACATAACTCTTTTTGCCCATTACTTTGCAGTTCCCCACATTTATATTTAACATAACTGCAATCACAGTATGTATCATACTTCCGTTTTTTCAGTTTCAAAACTACATGATAACTGATTATCTTACTCTTGTGAACCCCCCCCCCTTGCCTGGGGAAGGCATCTGAGACAGCAATGCACAACCTTCAAAGCACCATACGGTTTCCCAGATCAGGGTCCTGTCAACTTATCCTCCCCAAACATCACTTCTACTCATTTGACCCTCATATATTACACTCCAGCATAATGAGAAATTTGCAATTCTCACCTTTGTACACATGTCATCGCTCTGACTTCATTTCCTTCTGCTAACTCCTATTTGCCTTTCAAGACTAAGCTAATGTGACACTTGCCTTCAGGAAATTTTTCTAGCCTGGGTTAAATGCCTCTCTTATGTGCACCGATAACATTTATTGCATACTTTTATCAGGGCATTTTTCATATTTAATTATAATCATTTAATTATTTCTGTAGCTTTCACCCAGGCTTTAAAGGCCTTGTGAGCAAACCCTGTGCCCTCCTAGTGGTTTTACTTAGGTTGAATTCGGTTGGGTTGCAGTTACAAACAATTCCCAAATATTATTAGTTCAAGATAACACAGGTTATTTCATCTTCACAATCCACGTGCAGCATGGACTAGGTGGAGCCTCTGTTTCATGCTCCTTTCACAAACAGAGCTGGCCTCATTATCTGTGAGATGGCCAGCTACCACGGCAGAGGAAGGAGAGACCATGCAGTGGCTCATAAAGTATCTCCCTGAAGTTCAAATGTCATGTCTGCTCACCTTTCATTACCAAAGATAATATGTGACCGTCCCCATCCTCAAAAGAAAAGGAAGTCAAAGCTTACCATGTGCCAGAAGGGGAAAGCTATAAATATTTGGTAAATAGCACTCCATACAGTCAACAGCCGCAAGCACTCTCTTTAAACATGTGTAGTAGTTTGCTAAGACCATCATAACAAACACCACGGAGCGGGTGGCTTACAATGAGGTGTATTGTCTCCCAGTTCTGGAGGATGGAAGTCCACATCAAGGTATCATCAGGGCCGGATCCCTTCTGAGGGCAGTCAGGGCGTCCCAGGCCTCTCCTTGGCTTGAGATGGCCATCTTCTCCCTGTGTCTCTCCACATTGTCCTCCCTTTCTGCATGGCGAATGTTCCCATCTTACAAGGGCGCCAGTCACATTGGGTAGGGCTTGCACTAATCTACTTAAACCTCGTTCCACCAGGAGCATCTCTGTAAAGACCCTACCTCCAAATAAGGTCAGAAAATGAGGCACTGGAAGTTGGGCATTCAAATGTGAATCTGGGGTTGGGGCACACAATTTAATTTATAACAGCATGTAAAATAATGTCACTGGCATATAATGATATCTTTTTTTATTTAATGACTAAATCATGTCTGTTCTCCTATCTCTATATAATCTTTATAACTATGATTATAATGAATATGTATTATCCATCTAGGCAGAGTAAAACAATACTTAGAATTGTTCACTGTTTTAGGAAACTACAATTAACACTTTATTCTTAGCCCCCTTTTTTTTCCAGACAATATTTTCTTAGGCTAAGTTCCTTGCCATGAAATAACTGGGTATAAATTAACTTAAAAGTTAAAATTTTAATACACATTGCCACAAGCTTTTTGCGGGGAAAAATCTGCTAATTAATAATGTAACTGGCAGTGATTAACACAGGCCTAAATTGTATCACCATCGTTAATTACCTTTCCATATTTACAAAATAGTAACCTAAATCACTTTAAGTTAAATCTTATTTCTATTTAGATATTTCCCATATGTTTGTTTACTCTTCAATTAATCTCTGACTCCACCATATTATATCTGTTTCTATTCTGCACCGTGGTCTAGTAACTACTAAGGCAGCACAGCTATGCACTTACACAGTGGTCAGGGGAATAGCCAGGGTACCTGGGAATGAATGCTGACTGCACTGCTTAATGTCAGTGTAGTCTTGGGTTAATTTATATGATTACTTCCTATGCTTAGTTTAATATAGTGTATTGTGTTTATTTGTTTTTTATTTAGTCCTCCATCCTATTTTGGAAACTATAGTAGTAAAATTTCCTTGCAATAATATGGTAGGTCATGTAGTGGGGATTTATCAGGCAGGAAAAGTGAATAGAAATACATAAAACATATGAACAAAGGTCTCCAAAGAAACTATATCCTGTCCAACCACTTGTGATGTTTGAATAAAAATAGAATTTATAGAATGGGAATCATACTATTCTCTACTTCATTGATTTCCTCTGAAGAGTAAATGAATTAATGCATATCAAGTATTTGAAGTAAAGCTTGCATGATGGTAAGCAGTCAGTGAGCACAGATCTGTATTAAAATTATTATTCTATACAATTTGTATATTAATGGCTTTTTATAAATTTAAATGAAATCTTGTCAGAGTCTAAATTGAGTCCTGTTTTTCCCTCAATTGTTTCTTATCAAATTCATGAGCACTTTTAAAAAATCAGTTATCTAGGTATAATGTATATTCAGTGAACTACATGCATTTTAATTGTATGTGTTGATGGGTTCTGATAATGTATACACTCTGTGAAACCACCAAGATCGGAATGATACTGTTGTTCCTGGGGAAACTCAGTTCTTCTTGTGAACGCAGTAAAGAATTACAGATCAGCAAGTCTATTAGCATACAAGCTAAGTTTATTAGTGATAAGTTCTCATGGAAGGGAATAGGCCTTGCTGAGGTAGGGGGAGAAAGGCATAAGCTTGGGTGGCAAAAAGCATCAGGTCCTTTGTCCTGAGGACTTATACAGTTGTCAGGATGTGGTCAGGGAGTTACATATTGATCGGTGGGTAAAGGTGGTGCCAGCTCCTCCAGTGGGGATATGACCACGCAAACTTAGGTATGTGTGTGGGTCTGTTAGCCCAAATTCTTATCTTGCTCCAGACCACATTTGTTCATCTTGTTGTAAAACAGACATGCAAAGGAGGTGGTTAATTAAAGTGGAGGCAGTTACACAAAGTTATTTATGGGCTCTTTCTCTAAGCGCTAGGGACCTCCTCATAAAACAGATAGTGACCAGAGGTAGGGAATTAACCAAGGTTGTTTTATGGGCTTCTTCTTTGGGCACTGTGGACTCCCTCCCATTCCCCCTTCCAAGTCTTGGAATGAATACACAGTTTCAAAGACTTTCTTTACCAGATAGTGGGAATGATACATACAGAATTTCAAGGGCTCCCCTCCTCCTGTGCTATCATGGTGCCTATTGTGATGTTTAGTGTTATTCAGAACATCTTTTACAAGACCAGGCTTAGGACTGCTGAGTTAGTGAGTGAGGCATGTCTCCTTCCTCCTCCTTGCCTTAGTTTACTATCTGTTCTACGTAACACCATTATTGTTAAAACATTCTCTTGTGCTTTCTTCCAAACAATCAACACCATTATGCATGGCCCCAAGAAGCCATCCATGTGCTGTGCAGAGCCCTCCTCTCTAAAACTCTGGCTTGCAACTTACAGTGGCCAAAGCCTCCCTCCACTCCTCACTTCATCGTTTCAACTGCATGAATCCCTGAACTTTGTTTAGGATTTATCTCCCTCATCCTGCGTCTTAAAAAGAGCAGTTAGCCAGAAACATGATGTATAATAGTAACACACTTCATTGCTTCCCTGTTTTCAAGAACTACCCTGTGAATACTAGTTACATGTATTTTGTCCTATTTTATTGTTTTTAATAAGAAGTTAAGCCCAGCCCTTATGAAACAATCATGGCCAAAAGTAGAGATGCATGGTGCTTGTTGAAAGCGAGAGCACGTTGGAGTTGATGATGTGTTTACAACGCTAAACATTGGAATGCATCCCCCTGCATAAGAGAGTTCAAAGGCACATGTTTTAACAACCAAACCATGCTAACACCCTTGATCTGAAAAGTTTTCTTACAGAAATGTAAAAAAAAAATCATTTTCATAAAAATTTAATGAAAAAAAATACCCTGTTCCACAATCATGTCACGAACCTATGCCATCTATAAAAATTCTACTAAAAAATATTTGTTTAATGTTACATTAATGATTTCTTAAGAATGTATATAGCCCTGACTGGTGTGGCTAAGTGGGTTGGGTATTCTCCTACAAACCCAAAGATTCAATTCCCCGTCAGGACACACGCTGGGGTCCCTGCTGGGGGGGGGCATGCAAGAAGCAACTGATGGATGTTTCTCTTGCACGTCAATGTCTCTCTGCCTCTCTTCTTCCCTTCCTTATATTTGCTCTAAAAATAAATACATAAAATATTTTATAAATAATTTATATAAATATTTAAATAAGCATTACTTTTATTAATACTTAAAATTTCAATATTGTTGTTCCTAATCATTATGCCAAGTATAATTTTATCTGCAATTATATTTTGATTTACACTTTTTAAAAAATATAGATATTGTGTTACTTTACTTATTTTCTGTTTATTTATTTATTTATTTATACTCGATCCTATTTTCAAGAATTTTCTATAGTAGTAAAATTTTATTACAATAAAAATGTGGTTACGTGGTGGGGATTCATCAGACAAGGAAAGGTAAGTAGAAATATGGAAAACATGTGAACAGTGTACTCCGGAAACCATACCCCATCCAACCACTTGTGATTTTGAATAAAATATGCTCAATGATTTTTTTTTTCAAATCAGCACCACCCAATGCCTAGTAGAACATGTGTACTCAATAAATATTTATTAAATTATTACTATAAAAAAGACAATATAGAAAATAAAAATAGAAATACCCAAACTTAATGTATATTTAGTAGCATGTCCACATTATAAATTGAATAAAAATGTGCTGCTTTGATCATAATTTAGGTAATTTCTTAACAATGGCAGTGATTCAAAAGCAAAAATTGGCTAAAGGGCTGTCTTTTTAAATTTCAGTATTCACTATGAAATAAAGTATTTATAAATGCAGGTAATTCTATACTTGTTTCTTTGGTCCTTGAACAAATTTAATGGCATAAACATATTTCCTTGATTTTAATTATGCACAGTATGTATTTTTGATGCTGCCAATTTTTCTAAAGAATAGCAAATGTTGTCTTTTCCTCAATAGCTTTGATTTTTGCATTACATGCCAAACATTTTCATTTTCCTGTAGCAACTCTTAAGCGTGTTGACACCCACAGTGTTCCAGCCTGGCCAGGCATCCTTCAAGCATCCTTCAAGGTGTCTTCACTAAGAAGGACGTAATTTTTAGGTGTTCACTCTTTGGAAAGCAACATAAAATTTACCTTAACTATAAAAACTGAAACATTAACCCTAGTGGAAATTTGTGAAGAGAGATGGTAGACATGTACCTAGTGTTGAGTTTAAAAGTATCTGTGCCTCTTTTGATCCTGTATTCTTCCTTCTTTATTACTGTTTATTCAAGTACATGTGTGTGTGTTGGTGTATGTGTATGTGTTTTGGTGTGTCTCTCTGTGTGTAAGCTGTTTTATTATGACTCCAGGTACTCAAGGTATCATTCTTGTAAGATGCCTTTTCCTGCAAAAAGCTGGATGTTATTGATGTTTTTGAATTGGATGAATTGATGTACTGTTTACTCAATATATTGGTTTGTACTCACCCACAAAAAAGGCAAAAAATATTCTCTTTAATCTCGATTTTTCTTCTCCCCAGTACTCAGTCACCGACAAGCTGATAAATGCGCACATAAAGCTAAACCATTACAGACTTTTAAATACTTTTTATGGTGTCTTCTGTCATCATTTGTCCCCTTTGCTTTCTGAATAATGGAAGTGCTCTATGAGCTACATAAAACCCACATGAAGTAGGTATATTTCAAATTAACTATGGTGACCCTTTTTTCTGAAATGACAAGAAACTCTAGACAAAGTTTGGTTTTAATTTTTCTTTCCAAATAGAACTCTCAAAGAGTCTTTGTAGAACTCTAACCATAAATGGTCAGTTGGGTGAAAACATTTACAGATGGTTTTGTTCCATGGGAAGCAGGCGTCAGGAGGAAGAAAGGGGAAGAGGTTTACCCAAGGTCTCAACACACATGCCAGGTTCAGAGAGGTGGGGAGAAGAATGATAACTGAGTGGAATGCAACCTGGCAGTGTGGTTCAAGCATAAAGAAGGGAAGGTTGTGTGCGAATGGGTTAGAATAGACAATTAATAGTAAAACATGAGAGACTGTAGATTAGATACACATATACATAAATACATACACACACACATAGACAGACAGATAGTCTCAGAATTTAAACTCAAAGATGGAAACACAAATAAGGTGGAAAGTTCTGGGCTCTAGGAAGGATTGTGGTATTTTTCTTCCTGTGCCTGATACTAAGGCTGTCTGAGGTGTGATATTTGCCTCACTAAGTGAATATTAATAGTTTATATGCAACTAATAATAATTTATTGAACACGAATGTCCACAAATTCTATGCTATCCATTTTACCTTTAGTTCTCACAATAGTGAGAGATGTACAACTTTTATCTCAAGTATACAAATTAGTAAACAGAAAGTTGGAAAAGCTAAATATCTTACTCAAGTTCCTATAGATACTAAGTAAATGACAGTCAAGATTTGAACTCAGATGTCCCTACTCCAGCCTGTGAAACCTCAACCATTTGACCTGCATTGTCAGATACGGTACTCAGTAGTCAGAATGGCTACTTAAATTGATTAAAAGTCGATAAAATTACCCTTTGCAACAGCATGGATGGACCCAGAGAGCATTATGTTAAGTGAAATAAGCCAGTCAACAAAAGACAAGTACTATGATTTCACTCAGATAAGGAAACTAATGAGCAATATAAACTAACAGAAAAAGAAATAGACTCCGATAGAGAAGAGACTGACAGCTGTCAGAGGGGACAGGAAAAAGGTGCAAGGATTAAGCAAAAGAAAAAAGCTCATAGACACAGACAGAAGTATGGCCGGTATCGGAAGGCTGAGTGGGGGGGGCGGGTAAAAGAGGGTAAAGGGGGAAGAGTGGAGATGAAGGGAGACTTGACTTGGGGTGGTGAGCATACAATACAGTACACAGACAATGTGTTATAAAAGTGTACACCTGAAATCTATATATGCAATTTTATTAACCAATGTAACCTCAATAAATTCAATAAAAAATTAAAAAATTTAGCTCTTCAGTCTCACTAGTCGCATTTCAAACATTCACCATCCCCATAGGTTTAGTGACGCCCAAGTCGGGCAGTGTAGTTACAGATGGCTGTCATTGCAGAAAGCCCCGTGGGATGGCGCTGGAACAGAATGAACTGCTTTACCAGGAATTATCGTTCTCTTCTCTGATGGGAGAGTTTATTTCAAGAACAAATAACTACCACCCTTCCTCCAGAGGTCACAGTTCAGGTGGACACTTTCCCTTTCCCTATTCAGGACTTCTCTGCCCCCACACTATTGACATGTTGGACTGAATAATCCTTTGTGACAAGAGGCTGTCTTGTGGATTGTGAGATATTTAGTAGCAGCATCCCTGCTCTCTCCTTAATAGATGCTGGCAGCATAGACTCTTCCCAGTCATGACAGGAATACCTGCAGACATTGCCACAAGTTCTCTAGAGAGAACATTGTCCCTGGTTAAGAACCACTTCATGATGCCACGATGATAAGACATGAAGAAGGAAGCATGTTCAGTAAACAGTCAATTCTGAAAAGAAGTATCTTTTTTCTTTTTTTTTTTAATTTATAAAAATCCTTTTCTTTTTCTGTGTCTGCAGCAGTGGGCAGCCAGAGCCAGGGAGGTCACCAGAAAACTTCCTTTTTGCCAGCAATTGTCACTCTCAGGGCTCTGCTCCTCTCAGCAACCTGGTCGGCTGTTGTTTGAGACTTTGGACCTCTAAAGAAATGCATTGACCCACTCACTTCTAGGAACATAATGAATGAAAGAACAGAGGAATATACAAAGGTGCCGCACCATGGGCCAGGACTTGACACCTCCTCACCATATTCTTACAGCGTCACTCAGTTTGCCTCCCCCAGAAGCAGACCCCGAAACAAAGGACTTGAGCACAAGGACTTTGTTTGGAAGGTAGTCCCAGGAAACACTAGTAGTGGAACGTGTTGGTGAAATAAGCGAAAGGACATGAGGGATAAAGTGTGTTATCCATTCAGAATAACTGTTGCATGGTTGTTCAGTTATTCTGAAGGGCTAACATTCTGAAATTCTTAAAGTCAGGAATGATCGCGTGGTTCAGGGTTATCCTCCACAACCCACACAAGGAGCAAGAGAGTGAGGGTATTTATACACCAACGTCAGCCCGTCCCGGATTCGGAGTTCCTAGGAGCTGGCACGTTGTTTACTAATTCTTCAGTGCTTTTAGCTTGAACACCAGAGCAAGCTCAACTCAAAAAAATGTTCTCTGGCAGTTGTCTGACCCCTTAGATTTAGAAAGTTCCAGAAGATGGGGGCAGGGCACAGTCTTCCAGAGCAGCCAAGAGTAGGTATAGTACATATACATCAGTAAATGTATTTCTAAATCTCTCTATATTCTCTGTGCTTCGGTAATTAACCTAGAGGTTAATATCTGTGCTTCCAGACCAAATTAGGTTCTCCCTTGATTAGAGGTGATTTCTATGGATTATCCCCATTAGTTATCATAATTTCTAGGGTTGGTGTTATTAAGATAGTGATTTTATGGATGAAGAAATTAAGGTAAAAAACAACTTGTCAAAAATCACACCACCAAAACAAGAAGTGAGCAAATCTAGAAAATCTAATCCCAAGAGCCAACATGCTCCTTTGTCTTCAGTGAGATGAAGGAAGAATACACACAGTGAACTCTACTGCTGCCGATGAGGAAACGACGCCTGGAAAACTTGTAGCAGAAAGCATCATGGGCAAGAGATGGGAGACCCACACAGAGCTTCCAGGGCCAACATAGAAAAGAAGAAGGACCTATGTTCTGTCTGTAGAGAGAGCTGCATATATAATGAAGATGATATAATGGCTCTCAACATCAAAAAAATGGAAATGCTAAAACTTAAGACAGAAGCTTAATTTAGGAATAGACACTTCTAAGACAAACTGTTTCATAAATACTTTAAAGTATGTCACAAATGGCAATCTTTTTTTAAGATTTTATTTTTTTTATTTTTAGAAAGAGGGGAAAGGAGGGGGAAAGAGATGGAGAGAAACATCAATGTGTGGTTGCCTCTCATGCCCCCTACTGGGGACCTGGTCTGTAATCTAGGCATGTGCCCTGACTGGGAATTGAACCAGCAACCCTTTGGCTTGCAGGCTGGCACTCAATCCACTGAGCCACACCAGCCAGGGCTCAAATGGTAATCTTAAGGGCTTTCACTCCAGGAAGCTCTAGAACCCTCAAGCTAGGGGAAAGATAGTGCCCTGTATTTACACAGTTAAGGCACAGAGATTCAGCATGTCAGAGTAGACAGCACACTGTCAACTGAGAACTAAGAAGCCAGGAAATCAGAGGGAAAAGCCGTCTAACCAGGGGAAATTATCACACTGAAACTAGAAGGTTTTTATCATAAGAAATAAAGATGTCTAGAGTTCAACTCCCCTTCCCTGGGGCTGCGCAACTCCTCATCTTACCGGACAGCGCAGCAACCACAGGTCGTGCTTGTTCACATCCCCTGTCCTCTAATACAGTGCAGGCACACGTCAAGTCCAGGAGCAGCTCCAGAATCCATGGCTGCCCAAGTATGTGTGCAAATGAATGCTTAGTAATGCCCCTCTACTGAATATTTAAATTATATTCAAATGGCTTTCAAAATATCAACTGTTGGCTAAGAAACAAGGCAGGTTTTTAAGGATTTCTCAAATGTCTTTTGAGCCACAATATTTTGACAATATGTCAAAAGGAGTTCTATTATACATAAGCATACCTTGCCCCCTGACCCCAGCCCTGCAGGCGTCCATTTAGCTAACTTTGCTTTTCCTGCTGGCATTTTGCTAGATTTTTTTATCCTAGTTTCATGACACTCAGGAGTTTCCAAGTACCTTAAGGACGATCAGATTCCCATAATTAGATTAATTTTAGTTCACTTCAATTTAAAAAGCAAATATATGTCAGACTGTACTTTCAAGAAGAGAAAATGACACCATGAAATTAAAGGGCTTTGCCTCCTGGGTCGGCTGGCAGAGCTGACCTTGAGTGGAAGTGGACAAAGTTTTCTCAGGGGTGTCTTTTCTACCTCGTTTTAATCAGCATCCATTTCTCAGGAGCCTACTGCTATCCATTGGCGTGTTCTCAACTCTGATGAATAAGACCACCAGCATTTGTGGAATGCCAACCACAGGCTAGGCACAGCCCTGGGAAAGCAGTGCCTTTCTAATTCACACAGCAACCCTGCAAGTCAGGAACTGGACTTCCATTTGGCAGATCAGAAATCTGTCAAAGAAGTTTCCCATCTTGCCTACATAGCTGGAGTAATAAATGAACTTGCTAGGAATCAATGATTTCTCTGGCTTCAAATCCCTCTTCTTTGTTATTGTTCTTCTTCTCTCTTTACCTTTGACTAATAAGATGCTTAATTATATAACAGAATCTACCTTCAAAGGATTGCAAAGCAGACTAGCCCTTCTGGAAACACCAAAAAACAGTGATAAGGAATTAAAAGTTTGAAATCAAGACGCCAAGAACAAAGGAGGCTGATTGGGTGTGGCGTGGAGTTCCTTTTCAGCAATCCCCTGAAAGACACACGAAACTGACAGAGACCTTGGGACTGAGCAATCAATAAGCTAGAGAACTGTTGACCTAAGGTTCTTAATAAAAGAACCTCATAACAGAGGAGAAGCAGCAAAGCGTAAGCGCTGTAAGAGAGGCAGACATGATCAGGAAAAAGAGCATCAGGCAGATTTACCAGAGAAAAGTCAGAGGAAAAGAAAGTAGGCGTTGCGCTGCCAGTCCTCATGAAGAGAGTCCTCAATCACAGTTCCTGTGAGCCCCGCCTCCCATTCATCATCACATACGACCATCAGAAATGTTATTAGAGCATCCAAGGTTCCCCTGATAAGATTTGAACCTGGATATAGCTGATTCCAAGATATTTCATAACCCCATGATGAATTGAAACAGCAGAGTTTCCAATAGATGAAATCAGATTTACACGCGATCTATTTCTATATGACTCGTAACTTCAAGGATTCAGATAATGAGTAATCAGTTCCTTCATACTATATGTCATCATGTTCATAAATTTGAATATATATTAAAAATCTTGTGTCACCAGGAAACGTTTACACTTTGTTTAGCCACCTTCTCTTTCAAAAGGCAGGGTTTCATCTAATGTGTTCATGAAATTTTCCCATTTTTATCTTTGCTTAGTAGTGACGCTTTCAAAAATAAACTTCAGTCTAGAGGATGAACTCAAGGGCTACATTGTATTCGCAGGCTGAACAGCATCTGTTATATCTCCTTACTCCTGGTCCATTTTATCGCAGGACAAAGCCTTACCTTTCCAAAGTACACGTCAGAAAACTCACATTTCCAGCCTTTCCTAAAGCCAGGTGATCTAGCTCCTAAAAATTAGAAGCACCATGGGGATGTAGATTTGGAAATGAGCAACAGAAAGGCACCACACAAGGGCAATGGCTGGGGTGGAAGTGTCAGTGACTAGGTGACCAGACCCCATATCCTAGGTGCATAGCAGCAGTGGTGGCATATTTTTTGTCTAAAGAAAGCCCCCACCCCACCTTTCCCTCTCCTACCCATCTGCCATCCCCTCTCCTTCTGGCGTGTGGCAGCAGTCATGGTGGAATATGTTCCTACTCCGGTTCTAGGCCTCCAGGAAATTCTAACCTGATAGACTTGTCAGTAAACCAAACACAACCATCTCTGCTTAAACCTGGTATACTTGTGTGCTTGATCAGGCCAGCAAAGAATCTACTGTTTACAGCAAAAGACCCTGACACCCAGATGCATCCTTGTGAAAGAGGTGCTGTCAACTAACTCTTGAAACATTTGTATATTGAAAGATATTGGTTTCATTAAAATATGACTTCTGGACATACATTGTGAGGACACTTTATCTTAAGATTTTAAACTCATAGAAAGTTGGAGTTTTAAAAGATTGAAGTGATCGCCCTAGTTTTTACACCCTTGTTTTATGGACAAAAATAAATGAAATTCCAAGAGAGTGAATGGCTTGGCCAGAAGCACTTCCCCTGATTAAACGCAGAGCAGGGACTAAAAGCCAGTTCTCCTGGCTTGAGTTCAGTATGCTTTTCTTTTTGTTCCCATAGGTTTTCTGCCTTGCCCAGATACCAGGAGAACAAGAATCATGTCTCTGCCAGCTCAAACATGAAGTGCCCCGTTCCCGGGGTCTACCTGCCCAGAGCCACATAAATCAGACTCAGAGCCTTGTGCCCAGTGTTTCCTGTTCCCTTGAGCAGGTTCTGATAAGCACTTCACAAAGTTGCCACATTCACAATCCCATCCTTTGTCCTCTGGTTGTCAGAATATTCATTATAAAAAAGAGGAGATGAGGAGAATATTTAGATTAGATGCAAGCCATATTTATAGAGAGCCACACACTGTTGTCATAGATGCGTAGGGCCACTACATCCCCAGGGAGATGATGGCACTGCCATCACCTTGACTGATGGGGAGAATTCTATTCTGTATCAGAGAGACCGCATTGCAATGTGCTTAACAAATGGCTCAGGACTTCTCTCAATAATTAATTATGTCCCCTTGAGCACATTATTACTTAGTCTTTTTTGCACCCTGGGTTTATTTCCTTGTATATTGGCATTAAAATACCACTTATCTCATAAATATATTTATGAGAAACAATTCATACGAAGTGCCACATATATTTAAGCACTTTATAAATGCTAGCTATGCTGTACAGATATATATTTATAACAGTCATTTACCTTCTTAAGCAGTTCTAATCTCACATTGTTTTTAGAACACCCCTGATTCTGTGGTCTGCTGCCACAGCATCCAGTCAAGTGCAGGCTAGATTAAATATGGTAGGCAGTTCCTAGCGCAGACCATCTCTGGACTATTGTAAGTTCTGTACGGCTGCTCTATTCCCAATCACAGGTTCGACAGCCAATTGTGTACAGAAAAAAAAACTGTGTGTATGGGCAGGAAGGTTCTAAGGTGGGGAAACACAAATGCAATTTCAAAGAGTATAAAAAATAAAGTCAAAGCTTTTAGATCCGCTCTACAGAGGATGCCACAGCTAGACGTAAATCTTTAATGTGACAGCATACCACTGTGCACAGCCGTTTGGCGCTCTGTGAGGGAGTACAAGACCTACCCCATGTCTGACATGGCTTGAGTATAATACTAAAAGCGATCCAGTCTTTTCTTTCTGTCTGCAGACTTCAATGCGGAACCCCGATGACTCTGCCTTCTTTCTCCAAGGCTTTCTTTTTCCTTTGCTCACTAAAGAGCACTTTCTTCTTGGCTATAGAAAAGAATAGGTCAGGAAGTTTACCAATGGCAGGTAAACATCTTTCTCTTTGCCAGGTTGTAACCTCCTCTGACATTATAGAGGAATTCCATGGAAACTTTCACAGGTTCATGCTGCACAGTGTGTTTTAATCAGATGGATACTCTTTTTTTTTTTTTTTGTATAAGATTTTTAGAAAATAAGATGGTGCAGCTTCTCTTAGTAAGACACTGTGTATGACAATGGCTACTTTAAATTCCACAGGCAATTTATTATCAACAGTAGATGTCAAAAAGTTAGTTTGAATATATTTTAGAATTGGCAAGTTTCATGTGTATATGTTTGTTATCCTCATTGCACACACCAATCTTTACATAAATTACAGTTCTACTTGCTTCTGATTAATTCTGAAGGTTGTTTTGTTTTGTTTTAGCATCACCATTTACACTAATGAACCAATAATTTGGTTTGGAAAGGTCTTTCTTGTTGGCTGAATTTGGGCTTGAATTTAATATTAACTTTTCTGACCTTATCATTTTTCTTTTCCTTTGTTACCTAGTCTAGATCTGAGCTGCCCCATGGAGTAGCCACTAACCACATGTAGTTATTTACGGTGGATTAATGTCCCTATAAAAGAGGTCCAAGAAAGCTCTCTCACCCCTTCCCCCGTGTGAGGCTATAGCTAGAAGCCTCCAGTTGTGAACCAGGACGTGGGTCCTCACTAGACACCGGATCTGCTAGTGTCGTGATTTCTACTTCCCCAGCCTCTGCTTCCAGTACTGTGAGACATAAATGTTTATTTGTAAGCCACCTAATTTATGGTATTTTTTACAGTAGCCCAAACCAACTAAGACAACTTAGTTTTTCCAGTGATTTCCCCAGTGCTGAGGACATATCTGCATTTCCTTAGTCCAGCAAGGTCCGGTACATGCCTATTTTGTGGGAGGAGGGGGTGGGGTGTAATTCCTCTGTTTTCAACTCTAGGAATCCGACTAGGGTTCCATTTCCTTACCGAGCGCTCCCTGACCCTCTGGGTAAGGCTGTTCACTAGGACAGGGTCAGTGAGTATTCTATATTGCGCTTTCTTCATACTCCTGATTACCTCTGTGGGAACCATTCACGTGGGAACCATCCTTTGCCCTGCGCAAAATCTGGGGATTTAGATGGACAAACACAGGTGCAGGCTCTCCTGCTTTCACCATTACAGTGGCTAGTCGTCCAGTCATTCACCCTTTAGACTACTAATCAGACTCGTTTGAGACAACAACTCATCCTCTAAAGTCCAGGAGATACATGAATTGTCAGCCAGTGCAAGAAAAACACCCCATGACCTCACTTACATGTGAACACAATAAACTAATCTAATGAACACAATAAACTAATGAGCAGAACAGTAACAGAAGCTGAGATACATGAAACAGACTGACAACTGCTGGAAAGGAGGGAAGAGGAGGGATGAAAGAGGGTGAGGGATTAACCAAAGAACATTTATGCACAACCCATGGACACGGACAACAACGTGGGGATTAGCTGTGGGAGGAGAGAGGATGGGGCTGGGTGGAGGTTGGGAAGGGAGAAAAAGTGGGAACAATGGTAAAAGCATAAACAATAAAACATTTTTTAAAGTTTCTGAAAAGAATAAAATATAAAGTCCAGGAGATGCATATGCATAAGCCTTCAGAATGGTCACCTTAGATCTACTGAGCTACCACCTTGTAGTTTAGGGGGCTGGAAGTTACCGTTTAACTCTCAAAAAAAATTCCCTAATCTCTAGCTGTGGAACTTTGTTATACCCTCAATGTGGATAAGTAGTTTTTGAACCATTTAACATTTTTTACTTTCTCATTTAGTAATGTACATAATTTAATACTTTTTCATAGAGTTACCAAGTTGTGCCACTATCACCATACTAAATTCTGAAACATTTCGTCATCCCCAGAAGAAATGCTGTGTACATTAGCGGTCACTCCCCATTCTTCCCAATGTCTTCAGCCCAAGGCAACAACTAACCTATTTCCTGCTTCTATCGATTTACTTACTCTGGACATTTCATTTAAATAAAGTCATACTATATACTGTCTTCTTTTTCTTAATCAAACAGGTTCAAGGTTTATCCATGTTGTAGGATGTTTCTGCAATATCATAAATCTAAATACCATCTTTAGCAAATATTAACATACAGTAGTATTTTTGGTTTTTCCAAGAAAAATTCCTAGGATTTTTTCTCTTAATAAAAATACATGTTGTTCTTATAAATCTTTAAAATGTACACATTGCGTTGGAATCAAGAGGTCTGTTGTAGGTCAGAAAATCCTGAAAAACAATTCTAATAAACACTACTTATTTATTATAATTCTTCATAGTTTTACTTTATGTATTTGAACAAAAGTCTTTGTTACAGTCACTTTAAAACGTTCTTGCCGAGCCCTGGCTGGTGTAGCTCAGTGGACTGAGCGCGGGCTGGGAACCAGACGATCCCGGTTCGATTCCCGGTCAGGGCACATGCCTGGGTTGCAGGCCAGGTCCCCTGTGAGGGCTATGTGAGAGGCAACCATACATTGCTGTTTCTCTCCCTCTCTGTATCCCTCCCTTCTCTCTCTAAAAATAAATAAATAAAATCTTAAAAAAAAAAAAAAAAAAACGTTCTTGCCCAGCTGGTGTGGGCTGGGAACTAGAAGGTCTCAGTTCGATTCCCAGTCGGGGCACATGCCTGGGTTGTGGGCCAGGTCCCCAATGAGGGCCACATGAGAGGCAACCATACATTGCTCTTTCTCTCTCCCTTCTCCTCTCTCTGAAAATAAATAAATAAAATCTTTTTAAAAAAATGCTCTTAATAATGAGCAGTGTTTAGCATTCCACTATTTTTTTATAATTGTGATTTTGTTTCTACATCTAATCATTCTTTATGTGTATTTTTTTAAGATTTTATTTATTTATTTATTTTTAGAAAGCGGAGAAGGGAGGGAGAAACAGCAATGTATGGTTGCCTTTCACATGGCCCTCACCAGGGACCTGGCCCACAACCCAGGCATGTGCTCTAACTGGAAATCGAACCGGGACCATCTGGTTCCCAGCCCGCATTCAATCCACTGAGCTACACCAGCCAGGGCTTCTTTATGTGTATTTAAGTCCCATCTAGTGTCTCACTATTTCACTCCTGGCACTCCTTGTACTCTAAGGGTTATGTCTACTCTTAGTGATATCCCTCAGATGATGTTAACTGTTTTCACTCCATTTCTTGTTTAGAATAGCATAAATAGCTTCTGGAAATTTTTTTTTAATATATGCTATTTACTACTCTTGACATTTTCCCATTATGCTTAAATATATTCATAAATACATATGAATATATTTGTTTGTATATATCTAAGTATAATCAATTTAACAGATATCTTTATAAAATATTAATGCTCATATATTAAATGACACACTACCTATACACTGTCATACAAATTAATTTCTAAGTTAAAATTGCTGGCAAATAATACAACTCAAAACAAAAGCACTATCTTCTCAAATAGAAATCAATATACACTGAACTATGTCAGAACCTGAGCCCCCCTGTCTGCTAACTTCTAGTTCATCATTAGTCCTTTCACTTTCCACGTTATCCTGTGCATTTATGTTCTCCCGTTGGTGTACATTGCTAATATCATTGATTCTTATTTGCACTTACATTTTTGAATGATTGCTGTTTTATATCCCCATTTATTTGTGAAACCAATTGTACTTCCTACTTTAATGAAGGAATACTATCAATAGCATCTTCGGAGCACTCTCTGTAAATCAGCACGATTCTAAACATTTTTTTACAGATTTATCCTTCTTCTTCCCATAGGTATTTTCTATTTTTATTATCTCCATTTCATATAAGAAATCTGAGTCACAGAGAGGTAGCCCAACTTGGCCAAAATTACAGAATTAAATATCAGAAGACTCTAACTACAAAGCGTCAACAATCAGCTAATAACTAAGATCTACTATATAGACTGATGCTTGAAATGCAGAAAGTTGGAAGTCATTTATATTACATATCTATTACTATACAACATGATACCAAAAACTGAGTGGCCTTCATCAATTATCTCATGGTTTCTCTGAGCCTGGAAAGTTGGAGTGACTTCACCAGTGCTTCTGGCTCAGAGTCTATCACAAAGTGCCGTCAAGGTGTCTGCTTGGTCTGTGGGCTCAACAGAAGGTTCACCTGGGAGAGGACCTTCTTCTAAGCTCACTCACATGGCAGCAGGCAGGTCTCAGAAGACCCAGGTTTACCCATTTGACCATTGGCAGACTTAAGGCTCTTGCTGGATGCTGGCCAAAGATAATAGTTGCTGTCCACTTATGCCTTTCCATGGGATTACTCAGAACACTGTCACAGGTTTCCTCAGACACAGCGTGGAGAGAGCAGGAGAGAATCCAAGATGGAAGCTACAGTCTTTTTTTCACCTAATGTGCGAGGAGACACCTACACCATACTTTGTTTTTAGAAATGTGTCTCTAGAGGTAGAGACTACATCAGAAAATAAATGCCAGGAGACAAGGATAATTGGGGGCCATTTAGAGGTCCCCAGTGACTTCAGATTGATTGAAGTCTATCAATCATGGAGCCTCTGTATTGATTTGGATTTTGGTATAAAAGTTATATGACTTCAGCAAGGCACAGCCACTAGTTTTCTCACTAAGTACATGATGATAATGACCTGACTGACCAAAGTCTTGGGGCTATTCAAGGGATAAAAGAAAAATCATAGATATGAAAAGTTAAGAGCTTGAAATAAATATGATATTGTTATTATTTTTCAAAGGCAAAGAAATTATGACAACCCCATTTTGATAAGATCTTATCTATTCTCTATTCTTCATTATAGTGGACACCATGTTAAAGTGTTCGTTTTCATCTTATGTCCATAGATAAGCAAACAGTCAGCAAAAGTGTGAAGTGGCCAGAGAAAAGAAAATTAATATTTCTAGAGCGTAAGGCATATGTTCATCTTTGTGCTTGACATTTGATACACATGATCTCATTAAATCCTCACAATTAGGAGGTATCCCCCTTATTCCACCTGCAGCATACAGACTCTTTTTTTTTTAAGATTTTATTTATTTATTTTTAGACAGAGGGGATGGGGGTGGGGAAGAGAGGGAGATAAATATTGATGTGTGGTTGCCTCTCACATGGCCCCAACTGGGGACCTGGCCTGCAACTCAGGCATGTGCCCTGACTGGGAATCGAACCAGCAACATTTTGGTTCGCAGGCTGGCGCTCAGTCCACTGAGCCACACCAGCCAAGACTGCAGTGTGCAGACTCTTAAGGAAAGAGTACAGCTAATGATCAGAGAAAGTAGCTCTATTTTTCCTTCACTTATTCTCCAAGGCAAGTTCATAAGAATGTCTTTCATTTTGCCCCATTCAGAGATGTAGCATATTAATCTTGTTCACATTTTTTTACCTCCAGGAAACTCCACAGTAAAAAAAAAAAAAAAAAAAAAAAAAAAAAAACGACTATCAATATCCATCTATCATTTTCTTTAAAATCGTCACAGAAAGAAACCTCCTTGTGTAATGTGGCACACCACAGTGGTTCAGTGCCTGCATGCACTCAGGACAGTGGCTCAGCTTTCTTACAGGTTGCTTTGCACATGTTTATGTGTTGGATCTTCAAGTTAAATCAAAATGTTTCGAAAATAGAGGTAATACCTTTCATAAATTGCTGAGTTTCTCTCCCTTTTTCAGGTATACACACATATATACATACATACAACATATATACCACATATTCTCATACACATGCATATACTTAAATCTATCATTGGGTAGTTGGCCTCAATATAATCTGTTTGGATACTCTAAGTTAATTCCACTAATTCTGATATAATTTAACTTTTCTCAGGGGAAACTTTTAAAAGATAACTGCCTTCTATCCACTTTTACAAACCACAAAACACTCAAAATAATATAGTTTAAATTGTTTGAATTAATGTAATGTTGTCCACATCTATCACATATTTAATGAAACAGGCTCTGAAAGACCATTTAGAGTCATCGATAGCACCTTCAAAAGGTGAAAATAAGGCTCACAAACATTTTTCTAGTACTCTGAGGAAGAAACATAAGAATGTTCAGAGCACATGCAGGATTATAGGAGTAATTGCATAGCTTCTCAATATGACAAATTTGAAGCTAGTCGCACTTATTACATGGTATACTCTGACTTGCTAGCACTCAGAAATGTCTTTAATAAATTTACATGACATCATAGTTAACCTCACCCTAGATAAGTGCTGCTCTCCATGAGAAATCAAGGCGTGAGTGAACTCATATTAAACAAATATGATTTATGTGTGATTATATCCCACACTCATTAAGATAAAGTTAATTAAATTACTTAGGTCACATCATATACTTCACATTGCCCATAGTTCCTTGCTAATTTCTAGATACAAAGTAGGTGAGTAACATGAGTTGAAATTGAATTTTATAGGTGGAACTGACTGCTGATGAACTACTCTGGCATTTTCAAATGATACATCCCAAACATCGCCATAACAGCCAATTAATTTCAAGATAAAAATTACTCCCAAATAAGCTATATATTTTCATGATTTTTTGAACGATTGCTGAGTTTTAAAAAGTATGAGGCAGTATAATGGAAACAGATTACTGGGTAGATAATTTCTAAAAATACAGTTCTATCCCTGGAATTTCATTTAATGGGCTGAGTAGCCTTGATACAGCTGTTTTGCTTTCAGATGACTGAGTTTTCTATTTGAAATTGGAAGACCTAAAATCATACACTGTGAGTACTTTAACTGACCTGAGAGATATCTAGTTAAAATCCCACATTGTACAGATCTATCAGAATGGACTAAATAATGCCACTGAAACAAATAACTTCCTTCCTAAAGCTAGAAATATAAAACAGCAAGGGATTCTTTCTCACTCCCACAAATACTCATGTTTGGGTGACTATCTGGGACTTTCGTATCAAATAACTCAATAAAGCTCCACTTAATTAGGTACTACTGAAACCACATGTACGTGTTTTATTTTTCAGTCTTTCACGCCCAGCTCCCATGATCAGTTGTTGCACTGAACATTGACCATGCGTGCCTGACTGATGTGCAAGGTAACTGCTGTAGCATGACGTACGCTGAGCCTTACCAAGGATGACCAGGCAACTTTCGTGTACTCTACATGTTGGCTAAACACTCCAGGCTGCTTCAATCTTATGACACATATATGTTAATATTAACACATTGTGATGATTAATCTTATGTGTCAATTTGGTTGAGCCACAAATTGCCCAGATATTTGGTCAAATGTTACACTGGGTATGTCTGCCAGAATGTTTTCAGATGAGATAAGCCTTTGAATCGGTAGACTCAGTAAAACAAATTTCCCCCTAATATAAGTGGTTCTCATTTGATCACTTGAAGATCTGAATAGAAAAAAAAGAAGAAAAAAAAAGCCCTGGCTTGTGTGGCTCAGTGGATTGAGCACTGGCCTGTGAGCCAAAGGGTTGCCGGTTCAATTCCCAGTCAGGGCACCTGCCTGGGTTTAGCACCAGGTCCCCAGTGGGGGTTGTGTGAGAAGCAACAAATCAATGTATCTCTCACACATCATGTTTCTCTCCCTGTCTTTCTCCCTCTCTCTAAAAATAAATAAATTAAGTATTTTTTTTTAAAGGACCAAGTAAGAGGGACTTTCTCCTGTCTTACTACTTGGGACATTTATGTTTCCCTCCAGCCTTTGGACAAGGGCTGAAATGGTGGCTCTTCTTGGATCTTAAGCCTGTCAGTCACATCTTAGGATTTGTCAGCCTCCATCATCACTTGATCCCTTGGGCCAATTTCTTATAAGGTCAATCTCTCTCTAGAAAAAATGTTATATTTTCTATATCTTATAGTTTCTGGTTTTCTGTAGACTAATATAATACATATTTTTGGTACCAAGAGTGGTACTAGGGGAGCAGAATTTTAAAGATGAGTTTTCTGATTTGGTTCTGAGATTTCTGGAACTGACCCTCTGATATCATTATATTTAAAGGCTGTGATGACTCTATTTCCAGCTGTAGAGAAATATCTCTATTTCATGGCCTAACCTGGCACTAGCAATATGCAAAATATCACCACGGGGTATTCTTTCTAATCAACCACTTTGGAGAAGCAAGGATCTAGGAGGCTGTATATTTAATATTTTGGAGTCCTTTTGGCAACCTGGCAATATCACGAGATTGGCTGGTTGCTCCTATTGTAGCTAGTTAAAGTGGAGAGAGAAAGGGATGCACTCAGGGATTCAAATTCCCATTTCAAGTGCTGTATAAATGACCTGAAAGTTTCAAGATGTGCCCTCAAGCAGACCCTTATCTCCAGTAGCGGCAGAGCTGAGATTGCTGAAAATCAAAGAATATCATCCTGTAGCTGGCTGAATTACAACTCAAGGTGAATTTCCAGCTTCTTGGGCTGGCTAATGTTACAGTGAGAGCCTTGATTGGAAAAGAATATATCCTGAAATTTGGGATAAAGATGCGAGAAAAAACCCTGGTGAAGCTGGAAACACTGAACTCCTAAATTCTGATGTCCAAGTGTCCAGTGTAAAAGGCCTCACTCCCAGTGGCCTCTCCACCTCCATCTGAGACAAACTCTGCACTGCCAGAGGAAATCATTATGGCTTCCCCGAGGTAGCTGACATGCAAGACAATGGCAGACAATGCTGAGTATCATCTTGACCACCCCACCAGCTTCTATTCTTCTAGATCTCTAGCTAGGCTGAAATTCCAACAGCTCTCTAAAACTGAAGTACAAAGTGTGGTCCACGTACCACATACCTAAAGAACTATTTCAGTTTTCTGATTTATAAAGACAAAAATCCAGGGAACATGTATAGGGGTGGATATTAAAACTGTGGGATAATTGTGTAAGGCACGTAGAATTGAATCTGGCTGAATTCATTGACAGGAGCTCACTAAGCAGAGACTCTGTGTTTAATGTTGTAGCCTGGGGAATTAGAAAGGGATCTAACAGTTTGGTTGGTCACCCCTAGCAGCCACACGGCTCACGGCTGTGCAGGCTCCACATGCAGGCTCCAGAAGGGATCCTGAAATGAACAGCAGATGAGAACAAGCTATGCTACTTGGAAGGAGGATATATTACCTGGGAGGGAAATTGACTGTTTAGTAGCTGCCTGCAGACGTCAAAGGACTGTACTTTAAATCAGAGCAGGAGCGCCAGATACTGTCTTGGTCTTGTGGAAGAGATGAACTTTGAGACAGGAGTCCACCATTCTCCTAACCCCAGCACCTGCCTCAGGAGTTTGTCTTTTGTGGTGACAGGCAGCTGAACCTCTGTTTCTTGTTTGGCAACCGTGCCAGATAATGGAGTTTTAGCTGAGGTCCATCTCAAAGTGGGCTTAGTGTGTCTGCCACCTGTCCTTTGGTTATCTCCTGAGTTCTGGAGTGTACCATTGGAATAGATATACTCAGTCATTGGAAGAAACTCCACATTGATACCGTAACCCATGAAGTGAGGAATTTTATGGTGGGAAAGGCCAAGTGGAAGCCTCCAGAACTGCCTCCATTTAGGAAAATAGTAAACTAAAAGCAATACCTCATTTCTAGAGGGAATGCAGAGATTATTGCCACCAATTAGGACTTCAAAAATGCAAGGGTAGTATAGTAATTCCCACCACATCCAATTCAACTCACCTACTAAGTCTACACAGAAGACAGATCTGGGAGAATGACAGTGGACTACCATAAATTTAACCAGGTGGTCAATCCAATTGCAGCTGATATACTAGATATTATTTTATCACTTGAGAAAATTAACCAATCCTCTAGAACTTGGTATCAGCTATTGATTTGGCAAATTTGTTTCACTCCATTTCTGTCAATAAGGTCCTGCAGGGCAGTTTGCTTTCAGCCCGGAGGGCCAGCAATATACCTTTGCTCTCTTACCTCACGGGTACGTCAACTCTCCAACCCTATGTCATAATTTAGTTTGCAGGGATCTTGATCACCCTCCCACAGGATATCACTCTGGTCCAACACAATAAGAACATTATGCTAAATAGACCTAGTGGCCAAGAAGTAGCAACTGCTGCAGGCTTGTTGGTAAGACACATGCCTATTAGAACATGGAAAGTAAATCTGACAGAAGTTTAGGGCCTTCTACTCCAGGGAAATTTCTCATGCCTCTGTGGTGTGGGGCATGTTGAAATATCCCTTCACAGGTTATTGCACCTGGTTTCAACTACAACCAAGAAAGAGAACACCTAGTTGGCCTCTTTGGTTTGGGGAGGCAACACATCCCTCGGTTAGGTGTATAACTTCATCCCATGTACTGAGAGACCCAAAAAGCTGCTAGTTTTGAGTGGGGCCCAGAACAAGCAAAATCTCTGCAACAGGTCCAGGCTGCTGTGCAAGCTTCCCTGTGACTTGGATGACAGGATTCAAGAGCTCCAACAGCGCTTGAATTGTCAGTGGCAAACGGAGATGCTGTCTGGAGCCTTTGGCAGGCTCCTACAGGTAAACTGCTGCACAGGTCCTTAGGATACCCAAGGGAAGCTTTGCCATTCTCTGCAGATGACTACGTACTGCCTTTTTTTAAAAAGATTTTATTTATTTATTTTTAAAGAAGAAAGCAACAAGGGAGAAAGAGAAGGATAAAAGTATCTATGTGTGAGAGAAATATCAGTCAGTTGCCTCTTGCACACGCCCTGACTGGGAACAAAGCCTGCACCCAGGCATGTGCCCTGACCAGACACCAGTGACCTTTCACTTTTGGGACAATTCCCAGCCCATGGAGTCATGCGGGTCAGGTCTCTGAGAAACAGCTGTTGGCCTGCTACTGGGCCTTAGTAGAAACTGAACACAACTATGAGCCACCAAGTTACCGCGTAACCTGAACTGCTCATCATGAGTTGGGTGTTATCTGACAAACCAAGTCACAAAGTAGGGCGTGCACAGCAAAACGCCATTGTCAAATGGAAGCGTACAATACATAATCAGGCCCAAGCAGGTCCCGAAGGCACAAGTAAGTATATGAAGGAGTGGTCCCCACTTCTGCTAACCTACTTCTTCTCTCCAAGTTCACCACATGGGGAGTTTCTGACAATCAGTTGACAGATGAAGAGAACACTTGAGTCTGGTTTACAGATGGTTCTGGATAGTGTGCAGGTACCACCTACAGGTGGACAGCTGCAGCACTACTGACCCTTATGGGACATCCCTGAATGACATTGGTGAAATCTTACCAGGGGTCCAAAGTTTGAACAGTACATCCGCTTTTTCCTTGGCATAGGAAGAGAAATGGCCAGAGATATAATTATAATGTTATTCATGGGCTATAGTCAATGGCTTGCCTGGATGACCCAAGACATGAAAGAAACATGACTTGAAAACTGACAATAAGAAAATCGGGGGAAGATATATGTGGATAAAACTCTCTGAAGAGGCAAAAAAAATATGAAGATTCTTGTGTCCCATGTGAACTCTCACCGCAGAGTGACCTGAGCAGAGGAGAATTTTAATAATCCAGTGGGTAGGATTGGACAGAATGACCTTTTCTGTGATGCCAGTGAGCCTCTCTCCCCAGCCACCCCGATTATTGATCAGCAGGCTCATAAGTAAAGTGGCTATGATGGCAGAGATGGAGGTTATGTGTGGGGTCAGCGACACGTGCTTCCAGTCACCAAGGCTGACCGTATACAGTCACTGCTGAGTGTCCAAGCTGCCAGCAGCAAAGACCAATAGTGAGTGCCCAATATGATGCCATTCCCAAGGGTGATCAGCCAGCTCCCTAGTGGCAGGCTGATTCCATTGGACTGCTTCTGTCACAGAAGGGGCAGCATTTTGTTCTTACCTCCTTTCTCCACTATCATGGTGTTCCCCTCTGCATTGCTTCTGATCAAGAGATGCACTTCACAGCAAAATAAATGTAATGATGAGTTCACGGTCATGGAGTTCACTGCTCTTACCATGTTCCCTGTTCAGAAAGGCAGTCTCATGTGTGAAGTCTCTCTACCCCCATTATCCCACAATGGGCCTTGGGCCTGAATCACTTTCTTACCAAGAGATAAAGAGCACACACAGCCTGCTCTGGGCGTATCAACTCACGTAGTCTTTCTGTTTCTGTCTCTACTTTGTCCTGCTTAAGCATGTATGTCAGTGGGCCTCAAGCGTGCCCTTATCTTTTAGTATTTCAGATTCCTTGGAGGAATGATCAGACTCCTTCTACTGCAGCAGGAAAGGTACAAACCCGGGCAAACTGCCCAGCTTCAGCCACTTGCTAGGGCATGGTGGGGAGAGCTTGCTAGACACGAGAGACCAGTGCACTCTCTTAGAGCTGATCTCCTTCTGTTTCTCTCTTCTCTTGTGAGTAAAGTTTTTGTTCCATCCAGTGAATGACAGTGCTGTGCTTTCCTTGGTGACTCCAATACCAAGATGCAGTGGGCCAAAGTGCTTGGACTTATCCTGGAGGCTTGCAGTATGGTGATCTGTGCTATGCTCCCTGTGCTTTGAGTCTTCCCTTGGCGCTAGTAAGTGGTGATGGTATTCTGCTGGAAGTTCCTCATCATCCTGAAGCAGATGGCTTGATAAGACTGTGAAATTGCCTTTTGAAGACTCAATTACAGTGCCAGTTAAGGAAGCTGTATCTTGAGGGGTTATACCTTGAATAGATTCTCCAGAAGGCTGTGCACGCTCTAAACCAGTTTTCAATATATGGTACTATTTCTCTGATAGCCAGCATTTGTGGGAATCGAGAAATCAGGAACAAAGCCAGAGATCATGGAGTGGAAATTCAAGTAGCACTATTCACTATTACCCTGCGTAACCCACATAAAAATGTTTGCTTTCTGTTCCCACAATCTCATGCTCTGCTGGCCTAGATATCTAAGTTCCAAAGGGAGGGACACTGTCAACAGGAGACACAGTAATTATTCCACTGAACTGAAAGTTCAGTCTTCCACCAGCCATGTTGTATTCCTCTTTTCTCTGAACCAATAGGCAAAGTGTTGCTGTGTTGTCAGAGTAGACTGATTCTTATTACCAAGAAGAAACTCAACTACTACTCCACAATGGTGGTAAAAAAAAGAATATATCTGGAACATAAGATATCCTAGGTGTTTCTTAGCATTATTATGCCCTGTGATTAAAGTCAATGGAAAACTGCAACAATCCAATGCAGGCTGGACTAAATGGCCTTGACCTTTTGAGAATGAAGGTTTGGATCATCCCATCTGGTAAAGAAACATGACTAATTGAGGTGCTTGCTAAAGGCAAAGAGAATATAGACCAGACAATGGAAGAAGACAGTTTTAAATGCCTGTTATAGCTCTGGCTGGTGTGATTCAGTGGATTGAGTGCTGGCCTGTGAACCAAGGGGTCACCAGTTCGATTCCTAGTCAGGGCATATGCCTCAGCTGCAGACCAGGTCCCCAGTGGGGCATGCTCAGGAGGCAACCATACATGGATGTTTCTCTCCTTTCTCCCTCCTTTCCCCTATCTAAAAATAAATAAATGCAATCTTTTAAAAAAATAAATAAATGAATGCCTATTATAACCACATGACCAGGTGCAAAAGCGAGGGCTGTAGTCATCTTTCTTTTCTTCTTACTTTGTTATTAATACATTCTTGTGTATATACATTTGCTTTCTTTTCTCTTTCCACTCTTATTCCCTATCATTATCAAAGAATTTATTCACTTTTATTGTACTGTTTAAGTATGGTTAATTTTATATCATGATACTTAAATTATGGGATATGAAGGAAAAGTATAACCATCACTTAAGGACTTTACCTCCTGTTATGGAGAAAGGGCTAGTGTATTTTTGGTTATATGCGGGATAGTTGCATCATGTTGGGTAAAGTTATAACATTGTAATTGTACTTATTTGGAGATTAAATATGGCTTCAGGAGAAGCATATAAGTGCCAAATTGTCTTGTGATAGTTAATTTTATGTATTAACTTGGCTGGGTGAGTGCCCAAATATTTGCTCAAATATTATTCTTGGTTTGTCTGTGAGGGTGCTTTTGGATGTGATTAACATTTAAATGAGTAGACTGAGTAAAGCAGGTGCCGTCCTTAATGTGAGTGGTCTTCACTGAATCAGTTGAAGGCCTAACTAGAACAGAAGGACTGGGTATGAGGGAATTTCTCCTGACTGACTGCTTGAGCTGGGATGTTGTCTTTCTCTAGCCTTCAGATTCATACTGAAGCATGGGATCCTCCTGGGCAGTGCCTCTTGTTTTTCAGGACTTTTCACCATGGGCTCCTCTGGTTCTTGGGCCTTTGGATTTCACTTACAACCACATCAATTTTCCTGAGTCTCTAGTTTGCCAATGCAGACCTTAGGACTTTTCAGTCTCCATAATTGTGTCAGATTATAAAAAATCAATATCCCCCCTCCTCTCACATATAGTCTCTCTCTCTCTCTCTTTCTGATACACACACACTGTGTTTTTCTGGAGAATCCTGACCACATACATGCACAAATAACAGGGTCCAGCACAAATAACACCCCTTTTTTATTACAAAATCTTTTATTACAAAAATCATAAGCATGTAATTCTGTAACATAGCAATATCAAATTCAAGCACATCATTTGACATTTTAGGCAAAATGTTAAAATTAAAACTATAAATTATTATTATACCCATATTATTACCCTACCAAGAACACTCCAGCAGGCCTTACTTCTGCTGGACCCTGTTTACATATATAACAAAAGGATAGGTATTGTGTGATCGTGTGCTGGCTCTTAATTGCCTCCACCAGAATGAGACCTACAACATTTCTTCTCATATATCTTTGACCAGAGCACATTCTCATAGCTATCCTGACTTCTAGATATCAGGAGAGTATATTCTTTTCTATGCTTGAATACTAGCATACTAGCATGGTAATTCTGTTAACCTATGTAAGACTCTTAGTTTGCAGTACAGTACAGTTCTTATTACATTATTTGTCTATCCTTCAGGTGTATAATGAAGGACAAAATCATAATGAAAACTATGGGATCAAAAGGAGGCCACAAAGTAGAAAGGTATATACAAATTTGAGGTCTTATAAATATTAATTACTTAGACTTTCTATTAAATAATTTAATATGTGTAAGGAGCTTAGAATTGTCCCCAGTATATGATGTTCTTAATCAATATTACCAATTGTTTTTGTCACTGTTATAAAGTGGTACTCTACAGACAAAGAATTAGATTATCAATAACCCTCTTAAAAAGAGACTCTTTCTGAAAATACCTAGAGAATTCACAATAACACTGTTACTGTGGCATGAATCACAAAGATAATGAAAACATTATAGTGAAGTAGAAATAAAATATCAATGAATGGGATTTTCCCATAAATATTGATTGTATGTCACCATTATTTCTATTATTGAAAATATAACTCCTTGGATTGAATATTTCCTTCAAAACATTTTCAGTTAAATGTAGTGCCTTTGAAAGATAGGAAAAAATAACATGCTTCTTGTGATCTGACATAAAGGATATAGGTAAATTTAAATACAACCCTACTCTATGCTTCAGTCCAGGGAACTCAGAGTAGACTCTCAGTTAAAATCAGCTACACTGAACTTCCAGTCAAGATGGAGGCATAGGTAGACACACTTCACCTCCTCGCACAATCATATAAAAAATTACAACCACATCTCAAAATTAGTAACACCCAGAACTGCCAGATAATCGGGCTGTAAGGAAGTGCAACAACCAAGGATTTGAAGAAGCCACATTCATGCAGAGTGGTAGGAGTTGCAGAGCCATAGAGATGGGTGGAGAAGCACCGTGGCACCGAGAGGCAGTGGCAGTGTCCGGAGTCGATCACATGGCCCCGCATTCACATGTGGTGGTTAAAAATTAGGAGAGATATCCTGGGAGCAAGTGATCCCAGCCCCAGGCCAGACCACACAGCGCAGGGTTCCAGCACCAGGAAGAGAAGTCCCCAGTTACCTCTGGCTGTAAAAACCAGTGGAGTTTGGGGCAGCTGAAGAAACAGTCAGATTTTTGCCACTTAAAAGGCCTGAACAGGGTGGCAGAAGAAACTGACAGATTTTTGCTGCTTGAAGGGCCTGCACAGACTTAGAATGTACACAAACCCACACACTCTGGGTTTCACCAAGAGAGCAGCAACTATAGGAAGTAGGCGAAGTGAGTAGAAATGGGGCAAGCACCAGGCAGGCCTCCAGAAGCCAGGCAGCAGCATGTGCCCTCTTTGAGCCCTCCCTCTACACAGAACCACAGCAGTGAGGTGTATTAGCCCACCCTGGCAACTACTTAGGGTTCCACCCACACAGTTTACAGGTGCCTTTTCTACATAGGCCATACTACTCAGACAGGGAGTCAAAGCAGCTCTACCTAATACACAGAAACAAACACAAAGAGGCTGCCAAATTGAGGAGACAAAGAAAGATGGCTCAAATGAAAGGACAGAACAAAACCCTAGAAAAAGAACTAAACAAAATGGAGATAGCCAACGTATCAGATGCAGAGTTCAAAATGCTGGTGATCGGGATGCTCAGAGAACTCATTGAATACAGCAAAATCATAAAGAAAAAAAATGAAGGTTATGCCAATTGAAATAAAGAAAAATCCACAGCAAACCAATAGTAATGGGAAGGAAGCTGGAATTCAAATCAATGATTTGGAATATAAGAAAGAAATAAACAATTAACCAGAACAGAAAGAAGAAACAAGAAAACTATAAAACTGCGGAGAGGCTTAGGGACATCTGGGACACCTCCAAAATGCTAAAATCTGAATCATAGAGATGCCAGAAGGAGAAACGAAGAGCAAGAAATTTAAAAAATAATGAAAGAAAATTTCCCCCATCTGGCAAAGGAAATAGACATACAAGTCCAGGAAGCTCAGAGAATACCAAACAAATTGAACCCAAAGAGGAACATACCAAGATACATCATAAGTCAATTGCCAAAGATTAAAGATAAGGAGGGAATCTTAAAAGCAGCAGGAGAAAAGCAGAGTTACTTACAAACAATTTCCCATAAGACTGTCAGCTGATTTCTCAAAAGAAACTTTGCAGACAAGAAGGGACTGGCAATAAATATTCAAAGTAATGAAAATCAAGGACCTACAAACAAAATTACTTCATCCAGCAAAGCTATTGTTTAGAATGGAAGGGCAGATAAAGTGCTTGCCAGACAAGGTAAAGCTAAAGAAGTTCATCATCATCAAGCCTTTATTACATGAAATGGTAAAGGGACTTATTTAGGAAAAAGGAAGATCAAAACCATAAACATTAAAAAGGCAACAAATTCACAATCATCAACAAATGAAACTAAAAACAAAACAAATTAAGCAAACAACCAGAACAGGACCAGAGTCACAGGTATGAAGATCATTTGGAGGGTTATTAACTGGGAGGGGGAATGGGAAGAATGGGGGAAATGGTATAGGGATTAAGAAGCATAATTAGTAGAAACAAAATAGACAGGGGGATGTCAAGAATAGTATAAGAAATGAAGAAGCCAAAGAACTTACATGCAAGACCCATGGGCATGAACTAAGGGGAAATTGCCAGAAGGAAGGGGGGTACCAGATGGAGAGGGACAAAAGAAGGGAAATTGGGACAACCGTAATAGCATACTCAATACAATGTACTTAAAAATAAAAAATAAAAAATCAGCTACACTGAAGACAAATTTTATGAGAGAAATATAAGATTAATTAAAGTAATATAAACAAGAAATATGTTCAGTGCATGTGATTACAGTCAAAACTTTATAAACTAGATTAGTTTTCTATTAGTATGTAAGGTAGTATTTACAATAAATCGGAACAAAGGTTTTCAAATATGAATGAGCTGAATTGGACCCCCAGCCTCCGTCACTTAGTAGCTGTGATAGCTCCTTACCACTTAGCCTCCTTAACCTTTTTAAGCCTTGGTGTCCCGTCTTACTATGGATAAAATGATTCTCACAGCCTAAGAACTTCAAGGTTTCTTAGTACACTTAACCTCCTTAAGTCTCAGCATCTTCTGTGTTATGTAGAAAATAATCTTCATAATAATGATCTTATAGGGTTATTAGATTACGTGATAATCGTTAAAGATTACATGATAACTTCCTGAATGTGTTGAGAATGGTGTTGGGCACATGGGTGAGCCACAACATAGTAACAATTGTCAGTATTAAATCTAGTCCTGACCTTCAGCTTCCATTAAATTAGTGAACAGAATGCTCATGTTCAGCTACCTATTGCGGGTAGCAAACCACCCTGAAACACAGTGCTTGAAATGAACAAACATTTTATCTCACTCATATTGTGTGGGTCAGGAATTTAAGCAGGGCTCTTGTGGGTGATTCATTGGCTCCATATGATGTCCACTGTGGTGTCGCCCATTAAGTGGTATTCAGTTGTCAGATGGACAAGTCTAGAGGATGCCTTGGAGAGGATGACTGTCACCTGCAGTGCCTGGTGCCATGTGGCCTCTCCAGTATAATGGTGACAGGGTAACTGGACTTCTTATGCGACAGTTTAGAGCTTTAAGAGAAAAGGGCTCCAAGGGACAGGAACTAGCATAGTTACTTCCACTATGTCCTGTTGGAACTAGCCACGGAAGCTGCACATATTCAAGGGAAAGGGATGGAGAATCAACCTCTCAGTGGGAGAAATGACCATCTTGAATACAATATAAGACACACTGTAGGTGCTTAGTGTTACTGAAAGCAGCATATCACTATGTATGTGGATTATGTGATGTGACATACATGAGTTATAGCTTTATGGAGAAGGACCTTTATACATGGAGCTCAGCAACGTACCTTCCATCTGTGCACTTGCATATCGCAGTACTTCCTTCATCTCACATGGAACAGGAAATACAATACTCATAAAGTCAATATTCTAAGAAAGACGTCAGAAAACTTTTTCTGCTAAAGCAAGTCAGTATTTTGTGCTTTGCGGCCACATAGAGTTTCTGTCTTATATTCACTTTTGTTTTATTTTTAACGACCCTTTAAAAGTGTAGAAAACCAGTCAGGGCTGGGCGATGGTGGGTGTGATAGACACACACAAAGAGTGGAGGTCCAGATTTGACCTGAGGCTAGAGTTTAGTGATCCCTGAACACAAAAAGAACAATACAAATGTAAATGACTCCAATCCTAAACTACAAAATCACTACACAGTAGAAGTGAAGATCCTGCAAAATCTAGGACATTCAACCTTAGGTCCTAAGAAGAGTATTAAGAGTAGAGAAAAAAATAACTTTTATTAAGAATTTAATATTTTCCAGGCAGTGTTGGGCTCTCCTATAAAATTATCATAATAACCTCTATAACCTCAAAGGTGGCTTGTTATTCTCACTACACAGAATTAAAATATGAGTTGTTTGAAGATGAGGGTCTGGGTTTCACTCATACTCAAAATCTAACACAGGGCCTGACACAAAATAGAATGTGAATACATGCTGGATGAAAGGAATTAAATAATAAAAAAATCAGGGCTCAGGAAGGTAATCAAAATAGCAGCGGTCCAAAGTAGAAGTCCTGGAATTCGAAGCCAACCTCTCTGATTCCAAATACTTGGCCCAACTCTTCCTCATCATGCTGCCACTTACGCAACTTGTAGCACCAACCGTCTGGTCCAAATACTATTTATTAAAGCAGCATGATTATTGTCCTTAGGGAAATATCGTCACACTGTATTTACTTATAAATTAGGTTACGCAAATTCTTCACATTTATTGCATTTTACAGAATTGGATTTGTGATTTTGGGGAATCTTTGATATCCATGTTTTACTCATTATAACTATCTCTATCGATGTTCTTAATTATGACAAGTAAGAACAGATTCAGGTTTTGTAGAGCCTAAAGTTTACATACTTTGGGTTCCTCAAGAAAAACAACATAAAATATGATAAAAATAGTTACAAAATGAATGCATATTTAAAATCATAAAACATGATACAAGAAATTTCACATTTAAAACATGTGACAAAGGTCCTGGTCCTGGTGTGGCTCAGTGGATTGAGCACTGGACTGTGAACCAAAGGGTCATGGGTTCAATTCACAGTCAGGGCACATGCCTGGGTTGCAGGCCAGTAGGGGGAAGTCGAGAGACAACCACACATTGATGTTTCTCTCCCTTTCTTTCTTCCTCCTTTCCCCTCTCTAAAAATAAATACATAAAATAAAAAATAAATAAGTAATGTGACAAAGAAAAAAAGTATCAAAATGTCTCCCCAAAGCCTATAATTTATTATCTAATTAGTGAACTGATATGTGTCTATAATACTTCTTAACTTTGGTATGACCAACACTTCTGAAAAAAAAAATATATATATAGAACCAATCTGAAATTAAGATATATAGAAAGAGCAACAGAAATGAATTTTTAAAACTTTGAACTGTATCAAGTTTCCTAATTGTGTAAATACAAATGTAGGGTTGTACGTTCACCAGTGACACTCTCATTTCTCTCGGATAGCTCCACTGCATTGTTGGACTTAGGGGCCTCATTTCATGTCCAAGTGCCAGACTCTGTCAGGAAAGGATGTCAAATGTGCTAACTCCCATACACTGGGATGCAAAAGCCACCCAGCTGCACGCACACACAGCCTGTGTTTGTGGTACTACTGTCTGTGTGTGCCCCGATAAATTCTGTATTCACACGGTTTGTTTAGAAATTGCACACACAGACACATTCAAAAGACTAATGTTTTTTAAGTGCATCTTCTGCCTTATTGGACAATTCCTGATAGGGGAGAATTTTTGTTTTGATTAGATATCATTGAGAAACACATCTCTACTTGGACTTTTACATGTCTAGTAATTAGAAGAACTTTGTACAGACTTGCCCCTGGTTTTGCACACTTAAGCCCTGATTTCACTCTGCCACGCTTATACTTTTGTGATCTCACACTGTGGACTATCCTATCACATAGAACCTCTGGCACTGCACCTTTGGGCCACTGCAGTGGATGCTGGGTAAATTCTTAGAAGCCATTCTGCACCATGGTTGTTGGCAATAACTTGAGTGAAAAAGACTATGAATCCACAAAACCACACCTGAACACACCCAAAATAAATGTATCCCCATTTCAACTTTCCCTTTAACCAGAGTGCATCTTCATCTCCTTTCTTCCTTAACTAGATCCCAAAACTGCCTGGGGCTCTCTAACACTATTTAAATAAGTGAACTGTAAATTGGAGTGAGGAAGCAGTGTTCTTAACTTATTACACTTAAATTCTTACTCTTGCAAATTTGAAAAACATATGACTGTGCAAACATGTTATTGCAGCCTCCTCATACAAGGTCTTGGAAGAGGCTGATGCAAGTGAGAGACCCTGAAAGCAAGTGAGAACCATTAACATCACATTAAGAGCACAGTGAGGGTAATTCAGAAACTGAAGCGCTTGGGCCAGCACACAGAAAGACAGTAATTTTTAGTAGTTGAAGGCAATATTGGTTTATAGACCTCTGGAAATACTATCTTATAAGGCAAGATAAAACATAAACTGGGGCACTGCCTGCCTTTCAGTGCTATCCTTTTCAGTTTACCATGGTTTTCTCACACCCTCTCTCTTATGTTTTAAATAAATCTGTTTTACAAGAAATACAGAAGCAACGCTTCTTGTTCATTAGATGAAAAGGGAAGCTTTCTATCAGGTGTCGCTGAAACGGCAGGGATGGATTCTATTTCTTCCTTCCAAATAGGCAGACACAATCAGACTGCATCAAACATCTGGAGAGAAAAACAAGGAAACACTCAGAGAAAGAATGAGCTGAACCTTTCAGGGCTGAATTCAGACGCAGACTGTTACTAATCACAGCTGTTATCTTAATAATGCATCAAAACACTTAATATTTTATGCATAAGTTAGTCAAATTAAAAGCTTCTATTTACATCCTCATAATGGTTTCTATCCAGTCGTTGGAGACAATATTAAAAATTAGTTACACATCCAAAACAGGAAATAAAAATAACCATAAACACAGAGTCTTTATTATCTTTCTGTCTGTGAGTCAAGAGTATTTTATCAAAAGTCTTGCTCTAAATTTTAGACTCTATAGCAGTTACCAGGAAAAAAAAACTCAACCAGACAAAACCATGTTTACAAATGTTAAAAATCACCAGGCACAGATTTATACAGCTTTTTGAAGAAGTTGCTTTGCTAATGGAACTATATTTTCAACTATGGTTAAAAAGCACGGTGCTGTATTATAGAGACGTGTGGTTTAAGTCCATATTGTCTATTTGGTAAAACTTAGTTCAGCTTTACTTGGATAATTCATATATTTCATCAAATAAGTGCTGAAACAGGCATTTAAGACATACTACTATTTCCCAAAGTTAGTATTGCTCTGAAGTTTATTGACAGTTTCCCAGCATTGGTCCTAGGTCAGGTTAGTAATCAGTAGGACTGATAGAGTTGATCAATGGTGTCATTTTCGCCATCTATGTTCCCTTTGAAGTGAAATAACACTTTCACTCTGATGGCCCAGAGTCAGTGACCTCAAATAACCACAAGGGGGCCAGGAATCACTCCTACCCTAGGTCCAGAGGCCAAAACTAGAAATATTGGTGACAACGTCCCAGTGAATTGCCTGTTAAAGATCAGCATCAATCATTGGAAAATACATTGCTGTTAAAGTATTCAGTTGAATTTACTATATTAACCACTCTAGAAACATGCCACACTTGTGTTTTCTAAATGCACTGGTTGAAAATCGATGGGATGCAATTTTGTACTACCTGGTACTGGTAATTAATGTAAGAAGTGAGCCAGTTAGCATAGGTCAGCATAGTCAGGGGCTAAAACTTATAAAGCTAATTCATAACTTTAAACCATTCTTAGTACAAGAAAGGTCATTTACTTGAATATTATATTCATAAAAGCGATTATAACGAGATCTCCCCGCCCAATCCTTAAAATATTATCTAGCTTAGAGGTCATTATTCACAGCAGCATTTGACATATCCTACCATGATAGTAAAGAAATGCCAAATGTCTCAAGTTTCTGTTGCAAAGGGCAGTGGAGTGTTTAATTTACCACAGATAGTGACAAGGAACAGCTTTAGATGGCCACAAATAATATGATATACTAGTTTGACATATCAAGGGTCTTTTAACCCAAAATTCACCCAAATTTTGCAAAATACTTCTTTTCCTCCCAAGCTTAGGTTTTTGCAAATGTATGAAAAATAATGTAAGGGTGGAAAAAATCCATATGTTACCTTGTAAATAAAAGGCGAATGTGTTTGCCAGTCAGTAATGGACTAGATCTTTGTATATGTAGCATAAATCATAAATCTATGCTATATTATGTATGGTTTTGCATTTAAAATTTTAGAAATTGAAAAAATCGACTGTCAGTCTACGCTAAGCTTAAAGTGAAAATCATTTCTATCAAGTATCATTTTAAAACAGAGAACACTTTTTAAGTTGGCAAATCACACAGCCTATGAATTAATATTTAGATACACACTTAAAGTTTATTATCGAGTTTTTTTTTCTGTAAACAGAGTTTTCAGAGTGGCCTTGTGGCAGTGTTTTCTAATTTATCCAATAGGTGGGATGAATCAATTCAGTTTCATTCGTAGCTTGTATTCCCCTTTTATTGATACATTGCAATATATGGCCTTGCCTTAACATGATTTCATAATTTAAACAGCACAACTACTTCTATTTCTTGGCTGGAGACCAATTAAATAACCACTGATGCAAGCGGTTACTACCTGCTTGAAAGGAAATCTGAGATTTCCTTATTTAAATTGCTGAGTTTAAATGCCTGTTAAAACGTCTGTTGTTGCAATGAATAATTTAGTCATTTCAGTCTACTACACTTCTTAATACTACAAGCTTGGATTTAAGGTTGCAAAATATGTCTAAAGTTTCTCACAGTCCCAAGGATCAGAATCATACTGGCTATAAGACCACAGTTATGCACAGTTGCATTTACTATTTGAAATGATGTATGTTGAAGGGACAATCGTTTCTAATTACTTAGCGAAGAAAGACTAAAGAATTAAATTTACCAAATGTAGCAGGAGAAAGGATCGATCGTACAGGTTTCAGAAGCATATCTACACAAACGTGGACATAAAAGGACCCTTTTAAAAAGATGAAAGGTCAATGAATCCGAAGATGTAGGGTGTCATTTCCTCTGTCTGTCCCTTGGTGGAGTTCTTGAGTCACTTTCTCCCTTCCCGTCAAATCGCTTTATATTTCCTTCCAGAACTGGCTCTCCTGTTACTGTATTTAACCTTTTTCTAGTATTATAGTGCGTGCAGCGCCTGTAATAAATGAAAGCCCCCCTGAGATCGTATCTCCGGAACCTACTTTGTATTTTTACCCATAAACTTTCGTTGTCGTTACTTCTCTTCCTGTCTTTTCTTTAGGCTTAAACTACATCGAGGACCCTGAATGCTATTTTTCAGCCCAGCCATTGAAATTTAACTGCAAAACAGTTTTAAGCAAGCAAGGTTAGTAAGTAAATTAAAACACACACACACACAGACACACTCACACACACCTACCGAATGTTTTAAGTTATGGATATTTGTCATAGAAAGGAAATTATTTGCCAACTTTTATTAAATGCCCGTTTCATATTTTATATCTTGGTTTTAAAGGGACATTTCTTCTTATTGTCCTTAAAAACGAAAAAATAACACCCCCCCCCCCAGTCCAACACTCGCTCAAACACTGTTGCTTCATACAACCGGTGATGGACAGTTTCTCTGATGGACGCAGGTTCAGAACGCTGATCTCGGTCCCCCTCTTCCATTCCGGCCGCCAAAGCAGCAGCACCAGCAGCTGGCTCTTTAATTTATTGCAGCCGGTTACACTTTCGATCCCATTTCCTTCGGAACCCTCTCCTCTCAGGTTGAGAAGATAAATGCAGCCTCGGGGCTGGAAAGCCGGGAGGGGGTTGCGAGTGGGAGCGAAGCCGGATATCATATTCCCTCGGCGAGGTCTAGTACGGGGGTGGGGGCTGGAGGGATTAAGTCCCCGGTTCCATTTAATGAAATTGCTGAGCACTTGTGACACTGGCTGTAAGACTGCGGAAATGGGGCGGGGGCGGGGGAAACCGCTTCTCGCCTTCATTCATCCTCCGCGCCCGCGGAAGGTGGAGTAGGAGTGTCAGTCTCCAGACAGGGGGCGGAAGAGGATCGGGAGCTCCGGCTGCGACAAGGGCGCCCCGAGGTCTCCTCTAACCTCGCCCGCACCCCACCCCGCTAGTTCCGTACCGTTTCCCAAGAGCCGCGCCGCGGAGCTAAGCCGCCGCGGTTCCTTGGCTGCGACTGCGGAAAGGTCGGAGCCAGGGACCGATGGGGGAGGGAGGGACGCCAGGAGGCTTCACGGCTCTGGCAGTCTGGCCGCGCTGTTCTCCATGCTGCACACGTCGGACCCATTTCCCACGCTGACTTGGCGCGGCGGCAGAGTTGGTAGGGATGAGAGTGGGGAGGGCGGGCTGGGGACTACGTCCCGCTCGCAATGAGAAAACCACTGCACTGTGAAGGACACGCTGCGCCCCGGGTCACCTGGGAAGAAATTCGCTGCGCGCTGGGGGAAAGACACCCACTCCTTCGCCGCTCACCAGCGTGTACCTGGAGAATGCGCGCTGGGACCGTGGGCGAATGTTTGCAGATGTGGAGGGGTTTGTTCAAGTTTTTATAGCCAGATGAGGAATGAGGGAGTGCACCATGTCTCCGTCCACACAGCTGCCTGAAGTTTGCAAATTCTTAGTACAGGCGGTGAGGGGGTTGAATGCACTGCACCATGATGCTGCGCATCGGAATGCACTGGTGCAAGGCGGCGGAGTAGAGACAGCTTCCTTCTTTCGCCTGGGATCCTGGAAAAAAGGAGACCAGGTGCGGAGGGAGCCCGGCACTCTGCCAAACCAGAGTTTGCCAAATGTATAGGGGATTTGGCATTCCTGCCACTTAGCCTACCACGAAAGCGCTGCGGCACCCGCTCCCCTCCGCCCCCAGTCCCCGGCTCCAGACTGCGGTGGTGCGCACTGAGTCTGCGCGCCGGGATTTTCTCGCTGATGCTGCAGATACAGAGCCGAGAGGCTCGGGTGGTTGGGGCGGGGGGCGGGGGGAGCGGCGGCGGCGGCGGCGGCTGGGGTGGACGGGTGTTGGGGGGAGGTCGGGTTCCAGGCCTGGCCGCGGAGGAGGAGCCACTATCCGGAGTGTTGCCGCTTTAGCAGACTGGAAAATACTCACCAGCTCGCTGACACATACCACACACACTTCCACCTCCGCGCCTTACTCTCCCCCTTAGGGAAAGCTTGGAAATCTGCCGCGTCTCTCCCCATTCCTGCTGGCTGCGCCCGCTCAAACAGCCGCGCGCTACAGCTACTCGTAGACTTTATTGGTGTTTATCTGGTTTAAATCATTCTGCCTCCTCACACCGGTCTCATAAAGATAGAGTACCCACTACGGACAGATTTTTTTTTTTTTTCTTTTCGCTTTAAATTTTCCTTTAAGGGGAGGCCCTTCAACGCCTGTAGGTTGGACAGACGAGCTAAGGAACAATCAAATCCTATCAGAAGTCCCTTGATATGTTTAGAGATAGTAAGAATTCTCCCCAAATATCTCCTGCCGGCTTCAACCTCCTTAATCTTGGCGCCCCTCCCCCTCGACCCCTTCCTTTAACTGCTGCTGAAATAAACGAAGAGTAAATGGCTACATTTTAGAAAACACAACTAGAACTAAGAACTCATGAAGCGGGCTGCGGTGGCCGTGATTGAATCCTGGGGAAGCCTCCCGTGGGGGGCTACTATGTACGATCAAGTGGCACAAAAGTCATAAAAAGGAAAGAAAAAGGAGCTAGGGACACAGGTACACAAAGTTGCCATTAAAGTTTATTTCCCTTTTATCAAGATAGGTGACGCTACACTTTGCCAGTTACTGAAGGCTGCAGGGTTTTGCTCAGAAAATAACATCGAGGCTTCCAACGTGTTTATTCACCAGGCGCGCGCGCCCACAGTCTACCCCCGTAAGCGAGCAAGAGGACAGGACTGCCAAGCATTTAAACAAAGACATGCGCCACCCCACCCACCCCGACCCTAACCCAGTCCACCGAAGTCTACGCTCCCCCAAAAGGATCCCTCTCCCGCTTTCTCTGGAGTTTTATGTTCTCTTTTAACCACTGCAGCCCATCATGGTTTCTCAGAACACCAGCGTGGCTCCCTGGGTGCACGCGGGGTCCCCCAAGCTACTCGTAATCATCCCCTAACCCAAGAGCGCAAACTGGACACATGCCGTGGGGGTGGGGAATAGGCTCTGAGAAGGGGGGTGAAAGAAGGGGACACGTTTCCTGACCTCGCTCCAGCGCTCTCCTACACGCGCTGGGCATTAAAGAGAGGAGGAAATTTACCAGCCCGAGGGAGGGAAAACAAGTCCCTCAGAGGAGACGGTGGCTGCACTCGCCGGGGCTCTGGGGGAGGCGGGGGTGGAGGAGGAGTGCTTTGGCTTCTGGGGAGACTGACAAGGAGAGTGCACACCCGGAGTGGCCCGGGGAGCTGAAGCCGGGCTTTCCTGAGCGCTGCTGCTGACTAGTACTCCCTCCTACCGCCTCCTCCCCCTGCAACACACACACTCCTCCCTCCCTCCCTCTCTGCGAGTGTGTAGTTTCGGCGCTTCGCTGCTACCGCCGCCGCCACCGCTGCAGCAGCGTCAGGGACGGGCTTGAGCCACGAGCAGCAACCACCACTTTGGGCAAACTTGCGGGTTTCTGGCTCGCGGCTCGCGAGCGGGAGCTTCCCACTCGCCGTGTCTTACAGCTGTGGCAGCTCCAGGGGCGGCGGGAGCGCCCGCAGCAGACTCTCCTAGACGCGAGAGGGACTAGACAACTGCGGAATTCACCCGCCGAGCCAGGGCACTTCCGAGGCAACGACCGACTGGCACTTTTTCTCCCGTTGGCAAACTGTTTTTGTCCCCCGCACCCCCCTCCAAAGCTACTTGGCAGCTATCGCTGACTCCACCTCCCCCTCCACTCCCTCCCCAATGCCTTTGGCTTTTCTTCGGAAATCCGGACAGAATTGGGCATCTTTGTTAATTGCCGTTGGGAGAGCCCGGCCAGGAGCTCTCGCCGGGCCAACGTCGCCTGTGCACAGAGCCGGGTTTGCTCACCTTTGAACTGCAAAGGGATCAAGTTCAGCTCGAGTTGCCTGCATTGGGACTGGGTGAAAGGAAACGGATCGTGCAGGAGACAGAGTGGGAGAAGGGGAAAGGGGAAAGGAGAGGAGGGAGGAGGAGGAGGAGGAGGGAGGAGAGAGGGAGGGAGGGGAGGGATCGAGAGAGCGGGGAGAGAGAGAGGCTGCAATCTCCTCCCTGAATCGCGCACAGCGCTGCAGATCCCAGTGCTCCGACATGCGGGCCGAATGCAGGTGAGGAAAGGCACGGACTCTGCGGCTGCGAACCCAAACTTGGGCGCCGCGCGCTGCGCTCGGCTCTGCCTTCGCCTCCGCGGGCGAACTGCTGCTGCGGTTTCAGGCGGTGGCTTCGTGACTAATGACCTTGCGCAGAGTTGTTAAGAAAAAAAGGAAAAGCAGCTCTCGGGGTGAGAAGGGACTGACTCTGAACATGGCTCGGGCTGCTCTCGGGCGCGCGGGGGGAACCCGGACGCGGACCGCTCTGTAACGCGAGTGGTCTCCGTTGCTCGGTGCCCGGAGCAACCTGACGGGTGTTTTTCATTCTCGATCTGTTGCCTGGCTCTCCTTCTGCCTGAGCGGAGCCGGAGTTGAGACTGGCTTGTTGCTGATCCCAGCGCCTTGTGCAGGAAGCGACTCACGTTTTCCTGGGCGGCCGGAGCAGAAGCTAAGGCTGGACTGAGTGGCTGAAACGTGAATTGGACTCAACTCGAGTAGCAGCGAAGACAAGCAGGGTTGGCAGGCGGGGGAGGCTGCAGGCTCGCTCCCGGTCGCTTCCCGGCTCCACCGCCCGCCTGCCGGAGCGGTGCCGGCCCCTTCCGACAGAGCCAGGACGGGAACCCGGGATTCTCCGCTGGCTGCGGGGATGACTCCGGGGGTGGGGGGGGCGCCGAACCCTTGGCGCGCAGTGTCCCGTGAACTGTGAGTACTGCGACTGAACGGCGGCCAGCGAGCGGGCGATTAGCACCCATTGCATGAATTATGAAACAATAACTTTCGGAAGAAGCAGGAGGAAAAAAAAAAGAAGGATCTATTGCCGGTTTCCCCTGGCCGACTCTACACACTGCTCTTGCCCCCTCCCACCTCTCCCTCTCGCTTTTTTCCTTTCCCGGAGAGGGGAGAGGTCTGGGAGGAGGGCAGGCGGCCGGCCCCGGAGGAGGGGGGCGCCGAGGGGGGCTGTGGTTAGAAAGAGCAGTAGCAGCAGCAGCAGGAGAAGATGCTGAGGATGCGGACCGCGGGATGGGCGCGCGGCTGGTGCCTGGGCTGCTGTCTCCTCTTGCGGCTCTCGCTCAGCTTAGCCGCCGCCAAGCAACTCCTCCGGTACCGACTGGCCGAGGAGGGCCCCGCAGACGTCCGGATCGGCAACGTCGCCTCGGACCTGGGCATCGTGACCGGCTCGGGTGAGGTGACGTTCAGCCTCGAGTCAGGCTCGGAGTACCTGAAGATCGACAACCTCACGGGAGCGCTGAGCACGAGCGAGCGGCGCATCGACCGCGAGAAGCTGCCCCAGTGTCAGATGATCTTCGACGAGAACGAGTGCTTCCTGGACTTCGAGGTGTCGGTGATCGGGCCCTCGCAGAGCTGGGTGGACCTGTTCGAAGGGCGGGTCATCGTGCTGGACATCAACGACAACACGCCCACCTTCCCTTCGCCGATGCTCACCCTCACGGTGGAGGAGAACAGGCCGGTGGGGACTCTGTACCTGCTTCCCACGGCCACCGACCGCGACTTCGGCCGCAACGGCATCGAGCGCTACGAGCTGCTCCAGGAATCCGAGGGAGGCGGCGGCGAGGGTCGGCGCGCCGGGCCTGCAGACAGCGCCCCCTACCCCGGGGGCGGCGGGAACGGCGCGAGCGGCGGCGGCTCCAAGCGGCGGCCGGACGCGCCGGAGGGCGGCGGCGGGACCGGCCCCGCCGCCCGCAGCAGCGTGTTCGAACTGCAGGTGGCCGACACCCCGGATGGCGAGAAGCAGCCGCAGCTGATCGTGAAGGGGGCGCTGGACCGCGAGCAGCGCGAGGCCTACGAGCTGACCCTCCGGGTGCGCGACGGGGGCGACCCGCCCCGCTCCTCGCAGGCCATCCTGCGGGTGCTCATCACCGACGTGAACGACAACAGCCCCCGCTTTGAGAAGAGCCTGTACGAGGCCGACCTGGCCGAGAACAGCGCCCCGGGGACCCCTATTCTGCAGCTGCGTGCCACCGACCTGGACGTGGGGGTCAACGGGCAGATCGAGTACGTGTTCGGGGCGGCTACCGAGTCCGTGAGGCGGCTGCTGCGCCTGGACGAGACGTCGGGTTGGCTCAGTGTCCTGCACCGAATAGACCGCGAGGAGGTGAACCAGCTGCGCTTCACCGTCATGGCCCGCGACCGCGGGCAGCCCCCCAAGATCGACAAGGCCACCGTGGTCCTCGTCATCAAGGATGAGAACGACAACGTGCCGTCTATTGAAATCCGCAAGATTGGGCGTATCCCCCTCAAGGACGGGGTGGCCAACGTGGCCGAGGACGTTCTGGTGGACACTCCCATCGCCCTGGTGCAGGTGTCGGACCGCGACCAAGGCGCGAATGGTGTGGTCGCCTGCACCGTGGTGGGGGACGTGCCGTTCCAGCTCAAGCCGGCCAGCGACACGGAGGGCGACCAAAACAAGAAAAAGTACTTCCTGCACACCTCGGCCCCTCTGGACTACGAGACCACCCGGGAATTTAACGTGGTCATCGTGGCGGTGGACGCCGGCGGCCCCAGCCTCTCCAGCAACAACTCGCTGATCGTCAAGGTGGGAGACACCAACGACAACCCGCCTGTCTTCGACCAGTCGGTGGTGGAGGTCTACTTCCCGGAGAACAACATCCCCGGCGAGAGGGTGGCCACCGTGCTGGCGACAGACGCCGACAGCGGGAAAAACGCAGAGATCGCCTACTCCCTGGACTCTTCCGTGATGGGGATTTTTGCCATCGATCCCGATTCCGGGGACATCCTCGTCAATACGGTGCTGGACCGCGAGCAGACGGACAGGTACGAGTTTAAAGTTAACGCCAAAGACAAAGGCATCCCGGTGCTGCAGGGCAGCACCACGGTGATCGTGCAGGTGGCTGACAAGAACGACAATGACCCCAAGTTTATGCAGGACGTCTTTACCTTTTACGTGAAAGAAAACTTGCAGCCCAACAGCCCCGTGGGGATGGTCACAGTGATGGATGCTGACAAGGGGCGCAATGCCGAGATGAGCCTGTACATCGAGGAAAACAGTAATATTTTTTCCATTGAAAATGACACGGGGACCATTTACTCCACAATGTCTTTTGACCGGGAGCACCAGACCACATACACATTCAGAGTTAAAGCTGTGGACGGAGGAGACCCTCCCAGGTCGGCCACAGCCACGGTCTCTCTCTTTGTTATGGATGAAAACGACAATGCCCCCACAATTACCCTTCCCAAAAACGTTTCCTACACTTTGCTGCCACCTTCAAGTAATGTCAGGACAGTAGTAGCTACAGTGCTGGCAACAGACAGTGACGAGGGCATCAATGCAGACCTGAACTACAGCATTGTGGGAGGGAATCCCTTCAAGCTGTTTGAGATTGATTCTAGCAGTGGTGTGGTTTCCTTAGTGGGGAAACTCACCCAAAAGCATTATGGCTTGCACAGGTTGGTGGTGCAAGTGAATGACAGCGGGCAGCCTTCCCAGTCCACCACGGCTCTAGTGCACGTGTTTGTCAATGAAAGTGTCTCAAATGCAACTGTGATCGACTCCCAGATAGCCAGAAGTTTGCACACCCCACTCACCCAGGATATAGCTGGTGACCCGAGCTATGAAATGAGCAAACAGAAACTTAGTATCGTCGTTGCGGTGGTTGCTGGAATTATGGCAGTGATTCTAATCATCTTAATTGTAGTGATGGCAAGGTACTGCCGTTCCAAAAATAAGAATGGCTATGAGGCTGGCAAAAAAGATCATGAAGACTTTTTTACACCCCAACAGCATGACAAATCTAAAAAGCCTAAAAAGGACAAGAAAAACAAAAAATCAAAGCAGCCTCTCTACAGCAGCATTGTCACTGTAGAAGCTTCTAAGCCAAATGGACAGAGGTATGATAGTGTCAATGAGAAACTGTCAGACAGCCCCAGCATGGGCCGATACCGGTCAGTTAATGGTGGGCCTGGTAGTCCTGACCTGGCCAGGCATTACAAATCCAGTTCCCCATTGCCTACCGTCCAGCTTCACCCCCAGTCACCAACTGCAGGAAAAAAACACCAAGCCGTACAAGATCTACCACCAGCCAACACATTTGTGGGAGCAGGAGACAACATTTCCATTGGATCAGACCACTGCTCTGAATACAGCTGTCAAACCAATAACAAGTACAGCAAACAGGTAAGATGCATCTCAGATACATTTACATATCCCAGGCAAGGGTAATAACTTTGAGACAGAAAAGACCTCCTGCAAAGTTTGGTCTTCTCTTTTTTGAAAGCTATGATTTAAAATTTTAATAGCAGGGATTTAATGTTAACTCATACATCATTCATTTGGTAGAGGCCATCTATGCAAGGTACGCCACTGTATTTTACAAGTTACACCAACATTTACTAAGTTACTAAAGAAAAAGTTCAAAGTAGGCAGTATTTTGTACTTCTCCTTGCACTTGACAGCCCAAATCCTTCCTACATTTTGTGTTTGCAGAACAAATATGTATATACTGTTTGGCTGATTAGCTTTAATCTGGAATTACTTTCTTTTGTGGCTACTAAGTAGATAGTTGTACCTAGAGAGAATTTCTAAACTTACTACTGGTGTCTATGCAACTTGACACTATAAAAGTTTTAGCTGTGTGGCACATTATGCAGAATTTCACAGATAAGCGAATGCTGACTCGTGCAAATGTGGTACCGAGTCTGAGATAGGGAAGTACTGTCTACGCAGACAGAAATGGTGGTCTAAAAATATTTGGTGACATGCAAGTGTCATGAAAATCACACTTTTAATGCTCAGATACCTATAACAATTTTAGACTTTTATGAGGTTATACAGTCAGCATGTGCATTCTTCATGTCTTGGATTAAAAGTTTATAAGCAAAAGTACATCGTCTGAACCACTCATTGATCCAAGCAACAAAAACATCAGTGTTGGACGCACTGTGTGCAAGAGTGTTTGGGTGTGCGTTATGCTGTACCGAGACTAGGAAGGTTTTGTGGAATATTGCTACAGTTGTTTCTCAGTGAAATGTGGAAACAGTAAAAAAAAAAACAAACAAACAAAAAAAACTTTCAAAAGTACATTTCAGATGCGTTTTAGAAAGTTTTGCTTGCGTGGAATATGTAATGCTCACAAAGTTTACTTTTTACACCCACCAAAGTTTGACACAGAGCAAATAAAACGTTTCGGAAACTGTTGAGTCTGATGCTATAGCAACTCTACTAATAAATCTTTTAATAAATCATATATTTCTTAATTTCAGGACTCATCTCAAGAAACACATTTATAACTGTCAGATAGCATCGAATAATAGTTTTTCTATTAGATATACTTCGCATGTGGAATGTGTGATCCAAGGAGAATTAAGGCATAGGAAAAAGTTATTTTATAGCCTCATTAAAGATGTGTATTGATGGGCACCTTAAAGATATTACAGGAGAGGGATAGTTTCTTATTGCTTTCATACTTTTAAACATTAGTTTCCTAAAGAAATATTTTCTGCATTCTGCATATAGTACCTTACTATATGCAGAAAATATTTGGATAAGGAGAATCATACTTAATATGGTTTTATATCCAATAATCAAAGCAATGCAAGAAAACACAGGTTTAACTATAATGCATTAAAAGTTTGAAAATACATCTTTTGATGCATGTGAGGCTGAGTTATTTGTTTCTTTTAAAGTGAAATTTGTCAAGCAGAAAGTTTATACCTGCTGTGTCATTGTTTTAGCTGGAGTTAGAAGGAGATTTTTGTTTTGTTTTTAGTGCTTTTATCAGTTTTATAAACAAGCATAATTGCAGTTAAAATAATAGCACTTTTGTAAGATTGCTTATAATCACCCCCAAAATAAGTTGAGATCTGTTGAACTTTCCCTAGGAAATGGTAATCGGTAATGCAAAAGTTCAGTGAAGAGGTCTTTCTGCTGAATACTTACTTCTTAGCTGTTATCCTGATAGGGCTGTTTGACTTGTTGCTGAATGACATTTGCATTCTAAATGGTGGAATCTTAAACTTTTGAGTGGAGGTATCAGTGGCAGATTTATAGATATAATTTTTAATGTAACCACCTTATACGGTCTGTGCTGTCACTTAAGCTTTGTGTGGGCTCATCAGATAGGGTTAGCTCTGTATTCTTGAATATTTAAAACAGCCAATATCAAGACCTGTGGCATCTTGTTTAAAAGGCAAAGTGATATGCTTATAAATAAACTAATGTATAGGGTTAATCTCTTAGCTGAGCAAAAGAGTTCACATACCTTACAAAGCCGTTGGAATAAATCATGTAGTGTGTCAAAAGTGACTCTGGGAAACTTGTATGTCCTTAGGTATTCAACAGATGTATAAAGTTTTTAACCACAATAAATAGCTAACCCTAAAATGAAATAAAAGCAAATGGAATAGATTTCCCTTAATGTAATTAGTACTAGTAATTGATACTCTTCATCTTGATATTGCCATCAGGGGACAGGGATCCATTTACAAAGTTATATTCTGTTCAGACATCTGCCATAATAAAAAGGATCTTTTTTGTTCTGATTTTTGTTTGTACCATAGATGCTTTTCTCTTTTTATTTTTAAAAGATACTACCTTTAGTTGTTGCACAGTGCCAAAATGTATTTTCTTTGATTAAACCTGACATAAAATAAAATTTGTAAAAAATAATATAGGGGTTGGTTATAATTTTCCCCCTTTGATACTGAATTCATCTAAGGAAAAATTTGAGGGTTGCCACCTTTTACTTCTTTAAGGCAGAGATTAAAAATCTGAGATTTTATCTGACATAAAGCCTTCATTTTATTGATAGTTTTCCTAAATTGCTTTATCACCGTTCCTTACTTGATGTTGTAGAAGTGATGTTGGCCACAGTGCTCTGATCTTCACGACAGTTAGGCCTTTGGAAATAGTGCTCCTGAGTCCTCTTAATTGACTGCGTTATAATAAACAGCTTTGTAGAAATAGAAGTTTGTAAATAAGCACCCTCCCTCCATTTCAGGTTTGTTTTCACAGCTCTAGAGTCATTCAAATGAAGCTTCTATACTTCTGGGCAGAAGCTAGGAGATGTGTGTTGCAGAATTGCTGGAATTATTTTTAAATTTCACACATTAGGAACACTGATGTAACCCAAGGTTTTCCAAGTTTAGACCTCTGCAGCTGAAGCCCTTGATCTATAGTGATGTGTCCAGTGGAGCAGAATTTCCATCACTAACAGCGTTATTGAGACTCAGGGCACCCGAACCTGGTCTTTGTGGTTATTACAGCTTTGTAAGTACATCTGTGTTTTTAAGTTGTAAAATAAAGGTCGACGCGCTTTCTTTTCCTTTTTATTTTTGGCATTTTATTTTCTATTTATTTTTAAATCTCTAGTGTTTTACTGTGCTAAGTATTTTTTCAATTTTCTTAAAACATTAACGTAATTCCAAAATATGAGCCAACCTATATAAAAGTATAGTTACCACTTCACTTACTATGTTCAAGTTTTATTGAGCTCACCCTGGCTGTGCCGTTATTTGGATAACGCACTGGCAAGTAAAAATTGTATTGTATTTAGTAAATGGAATGTTAGATACTTTCTTTTTGGCAAGAGTGTAGAGGATACAGCTTGAATAAACATTCATTTAAAAATCCATTTGTAGCTGATCCTGGAATACTCAGAAAAAATTTATATTGACTCTATTGACAGTTTTCCTTGCGCAAGGAGCTGGTGAATGCCATCTGAATAATGTGTCCTTTAATTGATCAGATCATGCTCAATTATTCATTGTATACTTAATAAAACTTATGGCAGAAATTATTTTTTTTAATTACTTCAATTTTGGAAGTAAATAGATGGCATGACTTGCCATTGTCTAATAGAGTTCTAAGCATTGAGAACACCACACATGAATTTGTGTGTGTATATTCCACCGTATGTATTAGAGTGGGAATGCATCTGCAGAGTGCTGCTAACCACAGCTTCCATAATTTTGTAAGCAGGATTTCTACAATATGGTTCTCCTCTCTGTAAGCAAGGACACTTTTCAAGAGGCTCAATCCACCTAGATATGGTGGGATTTCTGTTACCTTTGGCTTGATATCATAGACGAGAAGCTAATAACAATGCAGGTGAGGCTGTCTTTAGTCAGGAGGTACCTACTAAGGCAATGTTACCTGGAGCCCTCGATGAAACAAGGACAGGGTCATCCACTGATTTGATATGCAATGAGCATGAAAATATTTAGGGAAGTCCAGGTGTGACAATTTGAAACTTAGTCCAAACTTATATTAAGACAATCAATGACAGACGTAAAACTGCAAAGTCAATTTAAAGATTTTTAAGTAAGTCATCACCTAGATAAATATAGTCAAATCACTCATTCTTGTTATCTTTCTGTCTTTGAGTAATTACATATTTCATATATGGAAAAGTATGCACATGTTATATATCTAAATATCTCTCTCCATCTCCACCCCCAGAAACACATACGGATGTGTTCATATAAAGCAATCATGATGCAGTTCAACTTTTATTTGCTTGTGGTATTCATATGTTTATATGTGGAAAATATTTGAACTTTAAACATACACAAAATCAGAATAAACTATATCATAATCCACTACTTAATGTCTGTATCTAAAATTACTAGTCATCACATTTCAAAATTAAAAAAAAACAGCAACTAAAACTGCCCCTAGATTTTACAGAAGAGGGGACAGGTTTAGTATGAAAAAGTGATTTGTATCATCATAAAATAAGCAGGTGTATGATGTGGACAAGAATCCAAATCATGGAGGCAGAGGCCAGTGTTTATCTTTCACTCTCGTATTTATTACCTCTTGGTAAAAAAAAAAAAAAGAAAGAAAGAGAAAAGGATTTTTGGTAACCTTCTCTTTATATATTTCAATAGTGACAGAAACCTGTTGAAGTTTATTTATGTCTGTATGGCTATACATATTTGGCTATGTAGGCTGACTTTTTTATTCATTTATCTTTTATGCTCATCCGAGGACATTTTTTCAATAGTTTTAGAGACAGAGGAAGGGAGATAGAGAGAAACATCGATGTGAGAGGGAACGAGCTATTGGTTTTGTCTCCTGCATACTCCGGGACTAGGGGGGTGTGGATCTTATGCTCCCCGACTGCAGACCAAGGTTCAAACCTGCAACCTAGGTATGTGTCCTGATCCTGAATAGAATCCACAGCCCTTCTCTTATGGGGCAGTGCCCAGCTCACTGAGTCACACTGGCCAGGGCTGTAGATTGACATTTTAAAATAGAATATAATTGTGCTTTAGGTTCTAGATTTTGATCTGTAAAATTATCTGGCAAATTGCAATTCAAATTTTATAGGGTTTTTTTTAATAGTATTTCTTTTACCCTTAGGAAAAATGGTGATTGCTAACATATGTTGAAATAACAATGTGGTTTAGAACATATATTTAACAAGTTAATTGACAAAATTAAATTTGTTTTTTTAGTGATTCCAGGGAGAGGGGAAGGGAGGGAGAAAGAGGGAGAAACAAACATCAATATGAGGAGAAACATCGATTGGTTGTCTCTTGCATGCATGCACCCCCACTGGGGCCCGAACCCTCAACTTGGGCACGAGCCCTGACCGGAATCTAACCAGCTACCTTTCACTGTGTAGGCTGATTCGATCCCCAGCCAGCTGAGCCATACGGGTCAGGGCAACTGACAGGATTTTTAATCTTAGCAGAACAGCGACGATAGATGTAAGCACCTAGCTAACATTTAGTATGTCCTCAATAAAAACATCTTTTAAATGGAAACTAATACAAGCTTTCTATACATGCGTATGAAATGTTCTATGCATACTAGTTGGGACAATCTTTGTCCTTTTCCATCGACGTTGATGATTCCTTCGCTTCGGTACTCCTTCGTATCTTACAAATTTTGCACATTCACTTTATCTTCGTAGCATCCTTAACGTCAGAGTGGGACAAAAGTAGGTAAACGGTGGTGAGCACACGAACAGTGTTTGTTACTATTAATTGTTTTCTTTTCCATATGCACAACTGTAAGCCTACTTTTTCCCTACCCCGTACAATTGCGAGCTATTTTTTTCCTCTAAATTTGTCTTCTAGCCAATTTCTAGGAGAATGTGATATTTTGTTATTATTATTTAATTAGATCACTTCCTTGTTAGACAGTAAACCAATTTAATGTATCAGAGTCTAAATTTACATATTAATAAATATAAATGATGACTTATTTAAATTTCGAAATGAAATCTGAACTGTTTTTAAAACTAAATATAATGTGACAATACCTTTGCCATAGCCACCAATGCTATTAGATATTTTAAGGGTATTACCTCCCATCCCCCACTGGGAGAGGGTGGTGATGGAGATTATGTAGGAAATTTAGTGTAATGATTGTTTAAAGCATTATGTTTAAGCTGTGTGTAACCAATTTTTAGACTATAGCAAGGCTCCCCATCCATTCATTTACTATGACTGTATAGAAATAGTAAGATCTGTTTATATATATGTATATGTATATGTCTTGAGTCAGCTTTGCCTATCTTTCTTATTTATTTTAAAAGCCCTGAGAATTTTTTCCAAAGCAGGAACTCTGCTTCAGAACATTACACAGTGCTTTATTTAGCATTAGTGTTGTGGGGAAATCACATTACAAGAAGAATTGAGCTGAAACCAGTAAAGCTAATCTTAATTATCACTTCTGGTGAATTAATGTTTTAAAAGCAGAATAAAGCTTTCTTTTCAGGAATTTAGTGATGTTTGTATTGAACTCCAATGCTGGATATAAACAAACAAACAACAAAAAAACTGTTAAAGCTTCTAAGTATGGTTCATCTGACAAGTTAACTTTTTTCCCCTGAGCGTATTTATTAGTTACAAATACATAATTTGGCAATAAAAATTCTCTGCTTCAAAATCTCCGACACAGCATTCTGATTGGGCATAAGACGCTGGGGAAAATTTCTTTATTGCATTATTTTTACCTGTATAAATCTTTATTTTCCTTCTTTCAGATGCGTCCACATCCACACATTACTGTGTTTGGCTGAATTCCACTCTGATATGATGCTCCATTATGCACCATACTCTGATGACCTGGCTACTCCGAATCCTGCTGGAGCCTGCCCTTGGCCGTGGGGTGTCAGCCAATCACTGCTTGTTCCACTTGCTGTTCATTTGATTTTCAAGCTTTTTTTTTTTAATTTAAGGAAAGTAGTATTGCAATGAATAAACACAAAAGAAGCAGTATTAATAAAGAAATGTGCTAATGATGGATGTTTAAGTCACCAGGAATTCCATTCTCGAAGAAGTGGTTAGCAGAACTTAATTGTAAAGTTTTTTTTTTGTTTTTTTTTTTAAAACAAAAACCCAAAAGACTCTGGCTTTGTGTGAACCAAGGAAAATTAATTTTATTAAATCTTTGTCTATAATACATTAAATACTGATTTTCAATAAAATCCTACATTGATCAATATTTTTAAAGTGTTATGTAATCACCACCTTTTCCGAGCCAGTGAGATAGTTCTTCTAGAAACGATAGTGTCTCTTGCTCATTCTGTGTGGGTATTTTTAAATACTACTACTGTGTGTATGTATTTGTGTGTGTCCCCACACTTGTGTATGCGAGGACCTCAAGCAATATTTATTAAAAATATTGCCTGTAAATCAAATTTCAGAGATTAGTTTGGTATTTAATACAGGCACTGCCAATGCATTGTTTTGTTCCTTAGTTTTGAAATACTGACCAGAGTATCTATAGAATTCTCAAGGTGTTTTTTGGTTGAAATCCTTGAGAAAATTTAGAACCTTTCAGTTAGATTTACTGAAGTCACTGTGTTCACATTCAGAAGGAATATGTGTGGCTTCTTGTTTTTGTGGAGTACATTTATCTGAAGGCTCTTCTATTTGATGTCAAATAACATAAATTCCAGCAGCTTCTGAGAAGTCAGCCTGTTATATTACATGTTGAAAGAGCAATTGGCCAAATTTTGGTTGCAGGAGTGATTTTCTGGGTAAGTCAGGGAATCCTCTGGCTACTCCCTCTATGTTGTATATTTATGTGTCTGTTACATTGTATAGGTTTATGTACTGTCAAATAAGTGTTTCATATGTAACATCTGACAATTTTATAATAAATTTACTGCATTATCAGTCCTATTAAAGTTTTCCCCAAGTTTTGAAATAGTAACCAAGAATGCCAGATTATTGAGATTTTTTTTTGTGAATTATTGTCAATATAAAATCCCTTTAAGCAAAATAAATACGTATGAGAACAATATTAAAGCACGGAGTGAAAGGAAATGCACTGTAGCCCATGTATCTCTACTGTATATACTTCAGGCTTTTTATTCTATTAGCTGTTGATTTAATTTTGTGAAAGAGGAAAAATGCCAGAAATATCATCGAGACTACAGTATAGTTCCTGAGTAAAACCTAATTTTCCTCAGCCTATTTTTATTTTGAGCACATGGACAAGTGTAAGATGTTGGTGAAAAGAATTCTTACCACTTTTGGCTGCTTGTAAATGTCATATTACTTCATCCTAAGTAGTAAACTTTCTTAGATGTCCTTCAACTGTGAATCCTGTAACAAATCATATCAACTCAAAAAGAAGTTAGAGACACAAAAAGTCCAGAATTTAGGGATAACGTAATACGCAACCCCATAAAGATATTATTTGGGAACACCTTCACAAAGAATATTCTAAGGCATCATTTTGCAAACGTGGGTTGCAACACACTGTCAGGGCCGATTCAGTGTGTGAGTCTCTACCATGACTAGAATGATCTGAGGTAAAGCAGAAAAATTCCAAGAGCGTCACCCGTATCGGAAGAGTAAACATGTCTTGTGCAAACCACGTTTTCGTTGTGTCTTTGTGCATGTGTGTGTTCCTGTTCTTGGTTGCTCTACGGAGAATTTGTCTTACTGTGGAAGCAGTTGAACGAGAAGGGCACCACTACTCTGGATTGTTTGGGGGAGGGAAATGGTGGCTATTTACTATTATATTAGGAAAACATAATAAATCACAATGATCAACAGCAGCATTTGTCAATAGGGAAAAGATTTTGAGAAGTCTTATTATTCTTTTTTTAAAAAAATTGTTGGTTATGTCACCATTGGCCCGACCTCTGCACAGAGTTATTCCCTCTCCCAGCACCTGCTTCCAATTGCCCGGCCTCCTTTGCGAACATTAGGATTTGCCATTCAGGGAGGGGCCTGTACCCAGAAGGCCATCGACACCGAACTACCACCCGTCACCCTACATGTACAGCATCAGGACATTTCATTTTAAAGGTCAGGAAGATAATTAATTTTCCGCTAAGAAGAATATGAGAATATTACAGTGGTCATATAAAATTATTTCTTTTAACACATCTATCCTTATTTGTGCTTAGTATGCAAAGGATACTAAGAGTCTTAATCTTTGTGGAATGAATATAGTATAAAGGAGATTATAAAGCAGAAAAATAATAGAGTATATTTGCATAATTCTTCTGAAATTTGAAGGAATGGAACGTTAGGCTTGTTGATTTGCTCCTCAGAGCAAACTATGAGGAAAAGCAACCTCTTTATTTTTTCTGAGGTGAGGAAACAATTAGGGAACAGCTTTTTTGTGACTCTGGTGGGACGTGCTTAAGACCTTCATAAAGTATATGAAGAAATATCCTGTCAGGGTTTGTGAGTACTGAGAGCATTTAGAGGACGTTGAGAAATGTGTGCTTTTGAATAAAGTATATTTTCAGACTTATCTGGGTAAAGTCTTCTGAAAAGACTTATTTAGACTCGGCCCAGTTTTTCAGGTATTCTCGGGTCATAAACCTAACTCCGTTCTACCGAAAAAGGAAATGCTATGTGAGTCCTTCGAAGAACTAGTTAGTCTGATTTAGAAACAACCTCATGTGATTTTGAAAACCCTCAAGAATTAGGTAATTCACTTAAATCTAACTGTATTTTTGAGGCTATTTCTAAAACATAAAAATAGAAAAGACCAAAGTCCTTAGGAAGTAATTCCACAATTTAAAATATCTGTCTGGGAATAATCTTCTATCTGCTCATTTTGGAAAAACACTTTCGTTGATGTGTGTGATTGTTTTTAGCCATTCATTTTGCAGAGAATTGATTGGTTTGTTGCATCTTTAAGATGCACTGCAAGGTTTTAGGATGTGATTAAATGATGACTAGAACAAGGCACTTGCCTCCATGCATAAGACAGTGCAAAAATAATACACATAAGGCAAGGGATACATGAAACTTCGCGGACCATTCCCAAGTCTGTCTTGTTTATCATGGTATTTCCCTGGGCCTACTGCAGTGCCTAGCACCTTGGAGGCACTCAGACATAATTTGCTGAGCAAAAGAACAAAGGATGTGGGCTTTGGTGCTGGGTAGCCTGTAGGTCACTGGACTATGAGAGGCCACTCTTCTATCAGCCCCTGAGAGCTTCCTAACTTATTTTGTTTCCCTGCTGGGTCGATGTCTCTATGATAAAAGGCCGCCCGCTGTGTTGGTTGGAGCCCCTGCCTTCTCTGCGTGGTGTGTGACTCTTGCTTCAGCAGCGAATGAGCAATTCTCTGATGTCCCATCCTTCCTTCTACTTGATGAGACACTAGGCCACACAGTAGACTCCTGAGATCTTTTGACTGGGATGAAGAAAAGCATGCAAAGGTGGGTTTTCGGTGTTCTAGAGATCCTTATCTTTGGAAAACAGATACATAACAGGGTGGGACAAAAGTAGATTTACAGTTGTTGTTATGGGAAATAAGGCAATAAATAAATACCAATAGAATAAAGTCTGTTTTAGGTACTCACCACTGTAAACCTACTTTTGCCCCATCCTGTGTGTATGCCTGAATGCGTGCATCTCTGTATTCATCGGTGTACACACTCGTATTCCTGCAGGTGTTCAGTTCAGTGTGTCAAACCGTGCTCGCTGATAAAGGGTAACGTTACATGTTCATTCTGACTGTCCGTGGTGAGCAGTCATGTCTAAAAGTAAAAGCCTGCCATATCTGTAAAGAGAACCATGCAGTGGGTTTACCTAAGGAAAGATATCTACCAGAAGGAATATGCCCTCATTTGGGATGGTGGGCAGGGAGGTAGGAGCTAAGAAATGCTTTATGACTCAAAAAGACTCTTAGCTGCCCAGATAGTTTAAAGAACACCTCTTTTAAATTGCAAATAATCTCTGAAAGAGTTCTGTTAAGTCTCTGGCACACCTGGGTATAAATTGCTTTAAGCAGATAACTAGATCAGCACTTTACAAAGATCAATAGTTCTTAAGAAATGGTGATTTCATTAGGGGTTTGAGGAAGGACAGGCGGCCTTCAGTAGTTTAGTTCAGAAGACAGAACTCGGTTAAGGCGGTGAGTTTCAGGAAAGCAAGGTGAGATGGTATCAGCAAAGGGAACGCAAGCCTGGCAAAGGCAAATATTTGTGACTTTGAATTTTTCAGGCCCTGGACACTGTAAGGATGCTATGACATGCCATGGCTTAATATGATTATAAGATCAATGTCAAAAATAATAAATGTCCTCTTCCTCCCATTTCAATCAGGTTTTTGTTTTTTTTTTTGCTGCTTTTGTTTTGTTTTCAGTTTAGAATCAGGTCTGACTGCTCTGTCTCTATTCATCTTCTGCTCCCTGTAGTTTTGGGAGAAAGAAAAAAAAAAAAAAAACAAAGAAGGAAAAAATGCAACTGCTGCATGATAGCACTCACTTTCTTCCTGCCAGTATTATTGAACTACTGTCATCAAAATAGTTGCGACAATATTGTCATGTTGTTTTTTATCCTAACGTAATTCAGTTCTCAAATATTGAGTTCCAGTAGGTCTGGTCTGTACTATAGCCCAAAATCTGAATTTTTAACTCTTCCCCTTTCTCAATCTCATGGCAGAGGATGGGTCAGGCTATAAAAGGTCTAGGTTTAGAGCTCAAGAAATTCCTAACTTCTGCTTACTGGTTCTCCCCTCGAAGGCCTGTGGCAATATAGAAAGCTGAAGCTGCATAAGGCAACCTGAAAATCTGCCTTCTTGCTCTGGCTCTGGCCGGGACTGGCCAGTGTGACGTCACGTAGTAAGCCCGTTCAAGTCCTGAAGCCCTTGGAGTGCATCTTCTGTCGTTTTCCATAACTCCTGCTCCGATTACATCACAGGGCTGAGGGGGGGCACGTTGACAACTTTGTAAAGCATACTGCAACTTAAGGTAATGTTTCTAGTTATCCACGCATTTCTCTAAGCCCTCCTTAGGGTGCATTTATACTTTTGAGGTATTTTCACTATGTGTTATGTTTAAAAGTTTTTTTTTTTTTGTTGTTGTTGTTGTTTTTTTTTTTTTTTTTTAATTTGTCGTACTCACCTTTTTGAAGCTTTTGCTATTCTCTTATCCTGGTTGATTTCTTCAAAGGCTGACCCCTGGTCAAGATCAAGGTGAAACAACTGTGTGTGCCTCTGAGCACTGGATACTGTCAGAAGTACTGTCAGCGCCTACTGACATATCGCTGGTGAAGACAGAGGCATAGCTTATTGTTGTAATGCAAATAGTTTAGGGAAGGCTCAAAACAATTTGAGATTATTCATTTTGACACTTTTTAAAACATCTCGTCATTTTTTAACAGTCATTGTTTTCTTCCATGCAATATTTCCTGGGAGCTTTTTCTTCGCTCCTCATACCCAGCCTCTAACATTAACAGCTATTATTTATTGAGCTTTCATTCTTTGCCAATCGCTCTGCCAGAGGTGATAATGTCACACACTCCTAACATTTCCAAGGGGCAGGCACTGGTAGTGTCTCTGTGACAAATGCAACTGGGACAAACAAAACAGAACCTCTCTTAGATCCCACACCTTGACCTGTAAGAGCCTGAAGCTCCTGCAGTCCACTCCCCTCCAACATACTTCTTTCTCCAGATCTGAGACTTATTAGCATAGTAGCCCTCATTGATTTTAACTTACATGTTTAAGCCTTTGTATGCATTTTGTTCTAGACCACAAAACATCCTTCTATGTATTCTCTACAGCTTAGAAGAGAGAGTGTTTACTAGTCGGCCAAGACTGCCATAGCAAAATACCACAGTTAAATGACTTAAACAACGGAATTTTTTTTTTTTTTTCACAGTTCTTCAGGCTAGAAGTCCCAGGGTAAGTTGCCGGAAAGTTGACAGAGAGAGAACTCAGGTGTCCCTTCCTCTTCGTATCAGATTTGGGCCCTACCTTTCTGACATTATATAATTACAGCAACTCTCATCTAGGCCCTAACTCCAAATACAGCTACTTTGGAGATTGGGGCTTCAACGTGTGAATTTGAGAGGGCACAGTTCAGTCCATAAGAGCTAATTCTTGGTCCAAACAATAACACATTGGACTCAACTATCTTCTCTTCATGAGTTCGTCATTTTGTCACATGCAGTCTGTACGTTTGTAGGTGGGTAGGTATGAAAAAAAGGAAAGAAGGAAGGAAGAAGGAAAAAATGAAGGAAACATTCCCTTTTCAGATCAGCTCCAAAAGGCAACCCTATAATGTACTATTGAATTTTTTGAAAAATTGGTACGGTTGTTATAGCTTTTGTGAAAAATATATGGATCTATAACATGAATGCATGTACATAAAATGGGAGCTTAATTTTTTAGCTTATTATATTAACTTTATGGCTGTCCTTGATCCTTTCTATAATGTTCAGCTTTCACAGGGATTTGTAATATTAAGTAACATCTTAGTTATTTTAATTTTGCCAACCGATAAGTGCATGCAAGTGTATTAATTGAGGTAAAATCAATATTTATATAAAACAGTCAAAAATTGTTCCACAAATGGAACATGCACCTTTTAAAATGATGCCATTAATCATTAATCACAAATTTCTACTGAATTTTTAGCATTACCGTCCAAATGAAAGGCAGCAGTAGGAGTTAAGTGGGGGGGGAGTCCATTGAAACAACAGTAATGCAGGCTTAATAATCCCTCTTTTCAGGAGACGGTTGCAGTGGATTGTCACACACAGTGGCGTCATTGGTCTGGCAGAGCAGTGGCTCTGATTTCTTGCACATACAGAAAGTGCCAAGCGTGGGATGGAGCCTGGTGCCACACTCTGAGTGCCTCTTCAACTATTATGTGTGCCCGCAATGCTCTTTGTGTCATGGCACAGATACATGCACACATCGAGGGTTTTTCCCTACTGTGTCTTTTTATTTTCTTAATAAAATTAAACATTCATTTGATAAAATAAAGAATGAGTAGCCTGGGAACTGCATATGAGTCCCATGGACTGTATGAAGTGATCCTTTTGTTAAGGTAACGCAGGGTACACTCGACACTGTTGGGAAGAGGAGTTACCTTTCTATCCTTTGGTCAGATTTTCTAGGCAGTGGAGCATAACGAATGAATAAACTTTTTCTAAGAAGTACCTTTTTTAAGCTTCCTGAGCTAATTTTACATTTGACCCCCGGTATTAAAATGGCAAGTTAATCAGTTCTTTTGTTCAAGGAAATGGCAATTATGGCGTAAATTTAGAGTTTGTTTTAATTGCACCTGAATCTGCTTTTCCATGTATTTCACTGTGAACACAAGGATCAGTTTCAGATACAGAGAGAGCATTTCTATAGGGCATTAGGAACAAAAGACTGTAAATGGTAATGCTCTTTTCCCCCAAACCAGTGCACTGTAGGTCAAACGTTTTAAAATGTACTTCATTACAAAAATGTCTTTCTTTTTCTTCACTATTGCATCTTTAATAAGAAACTGCTGTGTATTTGTGTATGCATATGTATGTATAATACGTATATGCCTATATACACGATATGCATACAGAAGTGGTACAGTTAACATTTCAGAAATCAAGTACTTAGTGAGTGGCTATTGTATGTTTATTATTTGATTATGTGAAAAGCACGGAAGAAACAGCAATAGAAACAGTCAAAAATCTCCTCCCCTGTAGAGGTTGAATGTTAGTGGTATCGTACATGAGTAATAATAGCTAAACTTGTGTAGCGCCCTGTGTCCTACACACTGGTCAACGTTTCACGTACAGGAGTGTTAACTCATTAAATACATACAATAATTTTACAAAGTAATGCCTACACTCATCTTTGTTCCGTAGATGAGGAAAGGGATGCAAGGCAGAGGTGAGTAACTCGTTCGTGGTCACACAGTTTGTAAAGTGGCCGAGCTGAAGTGCGGACAGCCTGACCCCAGGGGCCACACTCACAGGCACAGGCGAAATAGAGGGAATGCTTCTATTTGATTGGCAAATAGTTCTATGAGAGTGATATTGGTTTTACGTACTTCTCTTAGAATGCCTTGGTGGTATTTCAACCTTCCTATTTTAATACCTTTTACTACATTCCTGAAATTAGGTCACTTAGTCCAATTTTTTTCAGTAGTACCATTTCAAATCTTAATCATAGTGCAAATCAGAAGATGGAAGGGTAGATGTTAGACTAGCAGGTGCTTCCTTTTTTCTTCCATCTGTTCTGTACTTTTGGAACACTTCATGTTTTCCCCTTTCTCTGTTATTTTATTTAATAACTTCATTTTATTCAGTAACCACATTGTCTCTTATATTTGTTATTGTATTAATAAGAGGAAAATAAATTAATTCATGTGAATTAACATTTGATTTAGGACAGAAAATACCTTTTTATAGAGAACAAAATTTTAACTAGATTTTTCTAACTGTACATTTTGTTTGCTTTTTTCCAAAAATTCTCTTTTTGAGTTTTTTCTAAACATTCACAATATTTGAAAGAAAGCAAAGTGTGAGTTCTTTATAAAATATTTTCCATAACTTACGGTTTTCTTTAAATTAGGTGCTTATTTTTTTTAAGATTTTATTTATTTTTAGATGGAAGGGAAGGGAGGGAGAGAAGCATCAATGTATGGTTGCCTCTCACATGGCCCCCACTGGGGACCTGGCCTGCAGCCCAGGCATGTGCTCTGACTGGGAATCGAACCAACGACCCTTTGATTTTTCAGCCTGCACTCAATCCACTGAGCTACACCAGCCAGGGCTAGGTGCTCATTATTAAACATTCAATTAAAATATGACCTACATCATTTCACAGATTTTCTTTTAAAATATATTATTCTATTTCTTCACTGAAACTTTATGTATATTTATTTATAAGCCACATTTTAAAGTACCAAAAATGCAGATGAGTACAACAAAATGCCCATCGGAAGGTGATTCTTTATGATAAGAATGGTGTGCTAATTTTTTCTGTGACACTGTTTTTTAATGTATTGATACCAGTTTTCATTACAAGGTACTTGTTCAATTGTATAGATGTCCCAATGTAGCAATCTTTGTAATATAACTGTGTTCTGTTATATAATACCTCTGTACACGAGTGATCTGAATGGCTTTAAGTATTATTGGTATGATTTTTAATTTTTAAGCTTCAAAACAAGAGAATCAAATTTTTGAAGCTGTTGCTTCAATTGTCCACTGAAGAATGCATAGACCTTTATTTCTTTAACAAATAGGTATTAAGAATGTTGTCAGCATTGCAGTCATTCTCTACAAACAGGAAGAAAGCGTGATAAACCGGTAAGGAGCCCAGCTCATCCTCTCCAGGCTTCACTTGAATTCTTACGGAGTCCAACAGACCCCCTCTGCCATTTGCTTAAAAGTGTAACTTCCATTTAGAAACAACAATGTAAAGCCAAACTACTCTAGAAATTAATCAGTGTTAGGTTTTTTTGCTTCTTATGGATGTGCGTCATACGTACATTTTAAAATTACTAGGTCGGTAGAATACGAGTGAAGTTGAAGGTTGGAAAAGGTTGGTTTACACTGGGAAGCTTGTTTAAATTTAGTGTCCAAAACTGGACAATTAGTTATGAATCTATGAACTTTAGATGTTGGTACACTTTCAAGGAGGGAAAAGAGAAGAAAAGACAAAGAGTGAAGTGTGTTTTGTGTAACCACAGTGTAGAACCTGGTGAATCTATGATTCAGTCTGTGTGTGTGTGTGTGTGTGTACACATATATAAAATTCTATTTCTGTATATATTTCTATATAATATATTATTCTATTTGTAGAAAATACATATTATTCTATTTCTGTATATAGTCTATATATCTGTATCTATATCTATAATCACTAGCAACATGTTGCTTGGACATACCTCATGAGTGTTTTTGTATCTGTTTGGACATGTGGGAATTGTTTCCGGTTCCCAGTAGTACAAAGATTACCTACCATACGCAGTAAGCAAGTCATAAAAATGCATGCCTACGTGTTTTTGAGAATTCACAGCTATTGATTTCAAGCATTTTATTGCTCTTTAAAAAAAAAACAAAAAAAAAAACACTTTTTGCTAGAGCACAAGGCAGGAGCTCCTAATGGCACACAAGCATTTATAATCATGTAACTGCTCTGGGTGGCCAGGGAAATGCTCAATGCAGACTTTAGTTTTACTCTATATGTATACTTTCAAATGCTATTTATATAATGGTTTACTAATCTTTAGACGATGTGATCCTTAAAGTGCCGTGTGTCCCCACGACTCACAATACAATGAATAGGATAGCACGTGCAGCTTAGGAAGGAAGAACAGACATGGCTTGCAAAAAATAATTTTTGGTATGCTTGTAATTTACATGTGTATATGTTTGGATACATTTCTCTACTCTGTGTTCAACATGCTCAGTTCACCATTTCAGGCTATGGACATGTTCTGAAAAGAAAATGAAAATGATTTGTGTGAGGCCCGAACAAAGGAAATCCACCAACACGTCTAGTCCTTCTTACCATGTAGTGCATCCTTGGGCAAGTTGTGTTCAGGGTTGACCTGTGGGATGCTTTTTGGATCTCTAGCATCAGTACGGGCTAAAAGAGTGCAGCCATTTGACCTGTGAATTTTGTTTTGCTTTTGTTTAGTATGAGGATGAAATAAATTATGCATCACATCATGCTTCATATGAAAAGCAGAAAGATCCTTACATCCTGGAGCATGGCTGACCATGGGATATACCTCCACATTTGTGGGTACAATCCTGACTGGGAGGAAGATGCAATTTATAAGATTCATTTTGGTTTTGATCTCTAATATTGAGGAAATTACTCAATTTTTCTTTATCTCATTTTTCTAACACTCCAAATTCCATGGGAAATGTAAGAAACTATAAAAATCAAACCGTGAAACATTGGACATTAATGAATGTAATGGAAGGAGAGTAAGCAAAAATGGAGTAACAATAACAAAACTGAAGCTAAGTATTTTCCTAGAAGAAAAAGTTTAAAAAAAATTTTTTTAAATCTCTCCTTACCAAAAATAGCAGTGTTATGTTGTCATTTTATACCTAGCATTCATCTGTGGTGGGGAATTGATATTATTCTATCACTCTGAGTAAAAGCAGATATGTTTTATTGAAGAAAGGAGAAAAACTATGCTTCAGAACTAGAGAGGAAAGTCTCAATTTACAAAAGGAAAAAAAATGAAAGATTTTGCTCAGGGGTTCAAAAATGTTTGACTTATTCATTTTTTATCATTTAAGCTGGCTTCTTGCTGGGCCTTTTTATTGAATAATTGAAAAAAAATTGGGTTGGGGAGGAACTTTTTCATCAAAGGCAAAAGATAAGAAAAAATAAAAGTATGAAGGGAATATTGATAGGAAGTTGTATCTTTCTGTACTTTCATGATTGCTTACATTTTCCCCTAAACTTAGAGTTGAAATGCTCTGAAAAAAATATCAAGCCCTGAGGAAAGTGCTAGAGAATAAAACACGGCACCCTGGGTCCCTCCAACTCCCCACTCCTGTCTCTCTCTCAGGCATTTACCCCCACAAGCACAAAGTAAATACATTAAATTGTAGAACAATTGTAACAAATATAAATCAGTTTAGTGAGCACTGACATTTTGGGGATATATTGGCATTTTTGCAAGCTGTTTTCAAATAGCTCCCCTTTATTCTAGGGAGATGCATTCCAAGACTCCCAGTGGATTCCTGAAACCCTGTATTGTACTGAACCCTATGTTCAGGATTGTTTTCTATACATACATTCTCATGATAAACTTGAATTTATAAATTAAGCACAGTAAGAGGTTAATAACAATAACCAATACTACGTAGAGGAATTGTAAGTTACTGTAATGAACGTTATGTGAATGTAGCCTCTCTTTCTCTCTCTCTCGCTCTCTCTGATAACGAGTCTGATAACCTAGGTGTCTACTGAGTGATATCCGGGCAGGTAGCTCCTATAGAGCGCGTGTAAGCTACACAAAAGGGTGCCTCACATCCTGGACGGGACTGAGCAGGATGGTACGAGATTTAGGTATGCTACTCAGAACAGTTCACAATGTGAAACTTATGGATTGTTTATTTCTGCAATTTTCACGTAATACTTTCTGGCCACAGTTGACCACAGGTAAACAGAAACCAGAGAAAGAAAAGCATGGATAAGGGGGGACTACTATATTAATCATCTCACAAGATTTCACATTGTGGAGGAAGATTGCTGGAACAATGACTTAAGCAAAGTGGACATTCTGTACTCCGCAATCTTCCTGAATGACATCAAATCAGAGGCAATCTGTGGCTTGACCCTTCAGCACCATCTCTAGTGCAGTCAGTTTATGACAGTGTGAAGTGTTGCTCTTTTCTTCCCCCGGCGGCATCTCACAGGTGTTAATACTTGCTCTGTCTTCGTTTTTCCCTCTGTGCTGGCTGAGCCTTATCACTGTCTCAGAGGACTCAGATGTCAGTAAGTACCGCACAGCCAAGGGATAACAGTATTTTACACACTGAGTGTTTTTGAAGTTTTCAGATCCCAGCAGCATTGAGACAGCTATAAAGGACTAACACTTTTGGGATTTTTTCTTTTATAAGAAATTTTTCAATATTCTTTGATATTAAGACTAAAAATTAGTAAAAACAAAAGTAGAACTCAAAGTTTGCCAGAAATGTGTCTTCACTGACCTATATGATTCTAAATAAGGAGGGATGTTCAATGAGATTACTGAGGTTACATGTCCAGGTGAGTGTTGTGTGTTCATTCATTTAACTTTCAGTTATTGACTAAGCCGTTGTACTAGGAATATGTGTGAGGAGCTCCCAGTCTTGAGGAGGAGACAGACCTTGTAAGGAAATAATCATATGGTAGTTTGATAATGGGTTATAATGGGAGCTCTAGGTACCCTGGGAAAGACTTACTGGTTCCTAGGAAAATTGGCAATTGAGGAATACCTCACAAAGAAGTTATGATGTGCCTCTAATTTCCTTCTTCTGCATCATCAGGCCTGCATTGATCATGCAGCCTTGGCCTTCAGGCATTAACTATTCTCCTTGGAGGTGACATGGAATGCATTTTTTCATACCCCCTCTTTCTTTGCATTTCAACAGATTTTTGCTATTTATGCATTTCTAATGGATATTTTTTTTTCCGATTGTTAAGACTAGAACTAGTTCATGGGAAATTCAGTTACCCTCACTACTTTTTAGCAGTTCTGTGATTTTGACCGAAAACTGAACTTACATTAACTGTTCACGCTGGATTCTTCACACTTGGCTCTGAATGACTTTAAGTAATTGTCCGATGTCAAGCCAAGAAAAGGGACACACGCTGCAAGGTAATTTCCAAAAGAGGAGTCAGATGGGCCTTAGATCTTGGCAACACGAATATGCACAACCTCTCAACGCAGTATCTTTGCAAAAAACAACAATTTATCTGAGTCATAGGTTACCTTTTCCAAAAAAATAGTCATGTAGCACTGTATTTTTATACCTTTTAGTATTTACGCATGGATTATCAAAAGAGGTAGAATGCTCGGATATCCCAACAAAAATCATAATGATTTTGTTGAACAATTTCTAATTATTTTAGGTGCTTTTCAATGTGTGTGTGTGTTCTCTCCCTTTCACTGGAACACCTACCACGTGGTCTGTAAACACTGGTGCCAACTGGCTTCCAGTTAATTATGCTTAAGTGACTGGTCAATTAAGTGACTGGGTGATGACAGCTTTTAAGATATCACCTCTCCAAGTTATAGTTCTATTTATGGAGGATTCTGGAAGACCTGATGTGATGATTTCTAATGAAGGGATTCATGTAAGACCGTATCCAGGATACAGAGGAAACACTTGGTGACAAAGCAATCCTGGTTGACTTTTCTCCTATCATTTTGGTCCCTTGATATCTTAAAGGTGTCACTTCACAGTGGTATTTCTTATTTTAGTGCTAATGCTAGCCATTTAGGATTAAATTACTCAATTAATTCTATGTATGTATTTTATACATATTATATATTTTTTTTCTTCTAGAGAGATTGTTATTTTTTTAATCCCAGGATACATTTGGTCTGTAAGCAATACACCCCCAGGAGATAACAGTGCCTGATAATCCTAATGTAGATGACCAAAGTAGATTCAAAATTATATTTCTATCATTTCTGAAAAGTATTAAAAAGATGCAGCAGACACAAGGACCACATTTTTAAAATGCCCTTGTCTAGCCTCCTGGTAATCGACTCCAAAATGAGGTTACTTTCTGGGAGTTAGCTTCAGTTTCGGAGCCTGTACCGTGAAGGGAGGGCAGAGGGTAAATATTCTGGAATGGACGTCACAGTGCAGTTAGTTTTAGTTGCCATCCTTCCCTTGCAGTTTTGGCATCTGTGTTTCCTAGTGCTTTATGCTGCCAAATATTTATTCACCTGAGAACCTATTTTCTGTAACTATCCCTGCAATATACCGCATTTACTTACTATGAAACCTTGCAGAATCTCTGTAATTCTCTCAGGGCAATGCTTTGAGCTGCTGTATCAGTTGGGATATTCTACTCAGAGTATATATACACTAGTGAATATTAGTGGTTTAATGTGGTAATATTACCAGCAACTATTTATAGAAATTGGAAATTAACTTGATGCCGAAACATTCCAGCTCACAATGGTTATTTCAACTATCTAAATCTAGCTGATTGAAGAGAATTATTATTTTCCTTCCTTCCTTCTTTCCTTCTTTCTTCCTATCTCTTTCAAATTTTTGATTGGGTAGAGTCTAGTAAATCATAAAATAGATGCTTGTTGCAGTGGGCTTTTGAAAATTTAGTAATCCAAGTAATTTTTACTTTTACCACTGGTACCCTGGTGAATTATTTCATGAATCTGAATAGAGCAGTGTAAATAGTCATTTGAACAAGGTATATGATGTGTTTTCATACTTAAAAATTTTCAATGCATTTTTGAGTTATTCTCCACTATGACAATTTACAATTATGGTTTTTATTCAAAGGTGGTTAAAACCGCCTGTGTAATGATAAAATGTTATAATATGCTTTATATAATTAATGTTGCACTGCACCTAAGAAAATGAAGGTGTCGTGGTACTGTGCAATCAGAAGACTTTAAGTTAATGTCCTACAGTATGTTGGCTTACACGCCTAGTCATAATTTCCCAGGTGTCTTCCTGGCCTGATTTTATTTTATTTTTTTAATTTTTTAAAAGATTTTATTTATTTTTAGACAGAAGGGAAGGGAAGGAGAAAGAGATGGGCAGAAACATCAATGTGTGGTTGCATCTCACATGGCCCCCACTGGGGACCTGGCCTGCAACCCAGGCATGTGCCCTGACTGGGAATCAGACCAGCGACCCTTTGGTTCGCAGCCCGCGCTCAATCCACTGAGCTACACCAGCCAGGGCTGATTTTAGTCTTGTATTAGTTTCCTACTGTCCTTTAAAAACTACCACGAACATAGTGGCTTAACCAACAAACATTTATTTCTTATGGCTCTGATGATCAGTTGTCAGAAATGGGTCTCATCAGACTCTGAGTAATGCGTGGGCAGGGCTCTGATCCTTGGTAGAGGGTCACTGGTAGAATCTGTTTTCTTGCCTTTTCCAGCTTCCGGAGGTTGCTCACATTCTTTGGCTCTTGACCCTCTTTCATCTTCAAAGTCAACAGGAGCTGGGAGAGTCTTTTTCTTATTGTGTCATTCCGACCCCTACTTCCACACATTTAAGGACCCTGTTACTACACTGGTCTGCCTTGAACATAATCCAGGAAAATCTCTTTATTTTAAGGTCAGTTGAAGGGCTATTATTCTGGTCACTGTAGGTCTGATAGGCTAAACATTCCAAATATTTGATAACCACATTTTATAAACCACAAAAATAATGTATGGGCAGTCTCCAGTTTTTTTTTTTTTTTTTCCCTGTACAATCTCAACGTTCTATTTTAACACCAAATAGATGTTTTTGTATTATTTGTACTACATCTCACTTTTTCCTAAAATTATTTATTTGTATTTGAATAAATTGAAGGATTAAAAAGCTGAAGTAATCAGGCTTTTTTTACTGTAAGATGAAATGTTTACTTTTATATGTATGAAGCCATCAACTATTTTGCGATGTGTCCAGTAATATGATTACCAATTTAGTGATTTCACTCTTTAATTGGAGCCTAAGACTGGAGCAATTTTTACAGACTATTCATTTATTAAACTTGTTAAGTGTCCATTATGTACAAATACTATGTTGCTTTTAGATAGGGGCTGACTTACTCAACCAGAGGCAGTGAGGGAGTGAGACTCGCCTTGAGGTGGAGTAGATTTACTCCTCTTTGGCCTTCAGCACTGTAATCAGTAATTTGAAGATAACAGAGCCTGCTCTGCCTTGAGGTGGAGTAGATATTATTCCTCTTTGGGCTTCTGTATCCCAATCAGTAATTTGAAGATAACAATGTCTGCCCTGCAGGGCTGTTGGGAGGGTTACAAGAGATAGTGGATACACAGGTGGATCCTGGGACGTGTAGGGTCTCAGCAAAGGATAGTGTCTTTCTTTCCTAGGACTTGGCCTGACAGTGATGTGACCGGAGGGACGGCGCAATGGCAGGGCTTTCTCGAAGGCAGTAAGATGTAATTACATCTGGCACAGTTATAATTCCCCTATCTCTAAGTGCTATGGCTTATGATTGGTTTGATTGCAAGAGCCCGTACTAATCATGATTGGACTGGTAGTTATCGACAGAGGAAAGCATGTGTTTTGATTTAGAAAAGACCATGCAGTCGTAGCTTACTCAGATGCTTTCAGTTTACTCTGACATGTATTTTCTTTGTAGACGGTAAATCAAGATAGCGTCCCTCTCCAAAAGAGAGAAAAGGAAATGTTAACCTTGGAGTGAGGATATGGCTTCACCAGTCCTCGCCAGTCAGTGTTTGCTGGGACCCTAGTGGGACATCCCTGTTGCTTTTCTGACTTCTCAACGTCTCACAGCTCACTTAGTGCTGACATCAACTAGTTTATTAAAGTCTGGTAACCGTTTGTGTCTCTGTACGGAAAAGGCAGCTTTCAGTAGGCCCAGGATTTCTACATGAATTATGGTGGCAGGCAGAAGAGAGGAAGGATAGAAGCCATCCCAAACCCTGAAATGCATTAAGTATCTTTCTTTAACATAAAATGATCAAATACATGAGCACAACTGGAGTTACTTTAGTTTTCTATTGTAATCCTGGTGTACGTTTTTGTAGAAGAGGTTCAGAATATATTATCTTTGGAGAAGACTGCGATTGTCAATGCAATATGCCTGCAACAGTATTCTTATAAGGGGGGGAAAGAGATGATAGATGACTATATTACTCACATTTATATATAGTCACATTTCGGTCAGTGATGGACCACCTATTGATAGTGTTGCCATGTGATTTTCACGGAACAGAAAACTTCTGTTGCCTAGCGACTTAGTAGTGGTCCAGACAGCAGAGCACAGCACATGTTCTGTTTGTGGTGATGCTGTTGTAAACAAACCTATTGCCCTACAATCATATAAAGGTGTAGCACATAAAATTATGTACAGTACATAACACCTGATCGTAACAAGTGACTGTTTAATGGTTTATGTATTTACTATCCTGTACAGTTTTTATCATTATACTGCCTGTATGCCATGTGATGCCAGCAACAGCCTCACACAACTCTCATTTACTGTGTCATTTTCTCTGTGCTTGAGCTAATTTCATATTGTTTTGTTCATCATGGCCCCTAAGCCCACAAAATTTACTGTTAATATTGCCAGGAAGAGAACATGTCCAGTGATTGACCTAGAAACAGAATTAAAAATGACTAAGGACTGCTAAGGTAGAAAATCCATGCTGGTTATTGCTCACTAGTCAGGCATGTCTCGTTCCACTACACCCACAATCTTGAAAAACAAGAACAAGGTGACAGAAGCTGTTAAAGGGTCTGCGTCATTCAAGGCAAAGAGAACAGCAAAACTTTGACAATGGTCCCCATTGGACATGGAGAAAGACATCCCTTACAACAGCCGGATGATCCCAGCCAAAGCAAAAAGTTTGTGAAGTTGGCAGGAAGGGCTAAACTCAGCCACAGCGCGGAACTGACTGTTAGCGGGGAGTCGTTATCCCTTGCAGAACGCGAGAGTGAGCGGTGAGTGCACGAGTGCTGATGTGAAGGCAGCGGAAGGACCCGGGGGAACTGTAGATGAGCTGATTGTGGAGGAGCAGTGCTTGCAGCACAGACACTCAGTATGGACAACACCTTCCTATTCTGGAAATAGGTACTTAAGAGGACTTTCTTCTATAAGGAAGCCAAGTCAATGCCAGGTTTCACGGCTTTTAAGGACAGGGTCACAGTCTTGCTTGGGGGAAGTGTTGCGGGCCACAAAATTGAAACCCTTTGTGATCTGGTGCAGTGAGAACACAGGGCCTTTAAACGTATCATTAAGTACACATGCCAGTGTACTTTCGGTACCAGGAGCAGTAAAAAATCATGGATGACTGAGCTCCTCTTCCAAGATGCCCTCCTGGATTGCTTTGTGAACAAAAGGGAGAAGTACTATTTGGAGAATAATATGCTTTTCAAAATTTTACTTATTGTTAATAATGCCCCTGGACATTCTCCTTTTTATGGTGATCTTCATCCCAATGGGAAAGTGGTATGTTTTTTTGTTTTTGTTTTTGTTTTTTTTAATTATTTTTTTAAAGATTTTGTTTATGTATTTTCAGAGAGAGGATAAGGGAGGAGAAAGAGCAATGTATGGTTGCCTCTCACATGGCCCTCACTGGGGACCCGGCCCGCAACCCAGGCATGTGCCCCGACTGGGAATCGAACCAGGACCCTCTGGTTCCCAGCCCGTGCTCAATCCACTGAGCTACACCCGGGGCAGGAAAGTGGTGTTTTGTTCTCTGAACACCACCTCTGTGATCCAAGCAAAAGATCTAGGAGATATAGCAGCTTTTAAGGCCTATCACCAGAGGAAGACCTCTGCCTAGGCTACTATTGCAAGTGAAGAAGACACTGATGCACTTCTGGAAGGGTTATAGCATCTGTGACTGCGTCAAGAATCTTGCTTGGGCTTTGGGTAATGTAATCAAGGATTGTGCGAATGGTATGTGGAAGAAGACACTCAGTTTGCTCACAACTTCAAAAGATTTGCCAAGGATGAGGTTGCAAAAATCAACAAGGCTGTGATTGAGACAGCAGACCCCTTTAATCTCTGTGTGGATGGAGATGCATTGGGAAGCACCCAGAAATGATTCTCGAAGAACTGAGTAATGGAAAGCTGTTGGAGTTAGAACAGGAACACATTGCTGAAGAAAAGGCTGAGAAAAGGAAACTGCAGGAGAAGAAAAAGAAAAAAACATCCCAGCAACTTCATAATGAAGGATTTAGCAGTTTTTTGCAGACCTCAATCAGCTCCGTCAAAAGTTTGAAATAAACAAGGAGTCCCAACAATGAAAGGTGTTCATTAGTAGAGTAGTGTTCATGGTGTATTATCAGCTTGCAAACAAATATATAATGAAAAAAAAGGAAAAAAAAACAAACAAACAGAAGAAAATACCATAGATATATTTCTGAAAAAAAGTGAACCTCCTTAAGAGCCTGAGGCACATCCTTCAGCAAGTGTCCCAGGAGAAGGCGTTGTTATCACAGGAGACGACAGCTCAGTGCTGCTCATGCCCTGAGACCCTTCAGTGGGACCAGACGTGGAGGCGGGAGACAGTGGCATTGACGATGTTGATCCTGCCTAGGCCGAGGCTAATGTGTATGTTTGTGTCTTACTTAGAAAAAAAAAAGTTTAAAAGTAAAAATAAATGTTTTTAAAGTAAGAAAATAGCTGATGGAATAAGAATATAAAGAAAATATTTTTGTGCAGCTATAGAATGTGCTTGTGTTTTAAGAGGTGTTACTACAAAAAGGTCAAAAGTTAAAAGCATAAAACTTTATAAGGTAAACAATTACAGGAAACTAAGGTTGATTTATTCTGGAAGGAAATGTTCGTACAAATCTAGTGCAGCCGAAGCGGAGAGTGTGTGTAAAGCCTACAGAAGCGCACAGCGGTGCCCTAGGCCTTCACGTCCGCTCACCACCACTCGTTGACGCATCCAGAGCAGCTTCCCACCAGGCAAGCTCCACTGATGGTAAGTGCCCTCTCCAAGTGTAACGTTTTTTAAACTTTCATGCTGTATTCCTGCTGTATCTTCTCTGTGTGTAGCTACGTTTAGATGTGCAAACAGTCATGTTACCATTGCCTATAGTAATTATTACAGTGCACGCTGTACAGGTGTGTAGCCTAGGAGCAGCTGGCCACACCATGTATCATAGGTGTGCAGTGAGTTACACCATCCAGGTCTGTGTGCACTCTGTGGGGTTTGCCCAGTGGAATCACCTCATGACACATTTCTCAGAAAGTATCCTGCATCCCCATGGTGAAGCAATGCATGTCTATAATGCCAGGGAACCCGTTATGACTTTTTCATTTCATATAAAACTCAATAGCTCTGACAATGAAACACTGGCATTTAGAAAAATAATAATATCAGAAAGGTCAGTTCAATAAATGTTTACAAGCCCAGTAAGAAATGAGATTATGACTTGGATATAAAAAAATCCATACATACCACTATTGCTCTGTAGTATTCTTAGATCTAAGTGTACTAGTTACTATATCTATGGGCTTTACTTTTATTTCTGTATAAGTATTCTAATATCTATTTATAGAATGATGGAGCTCAGGTGAGATTAAGAGGTGAAAGTAATCTATGAATTATAAATTGCTATGCAAAGGTTATGTATATCTATTAGGCGAATGCCAAGGATGTTGTAAAACATCTTACAGGGCACAGGACAGCTCTTTGCAGCATAGAAACATGGTGCGCAAAATGACAATCATGTCAGTGTACAGAGGTCCTACCCTCTTATGAGTAACAGCCACTTGGTTCCACCCCTAGGCTAAAGACAACAGGAAGAGAGGGAAGTTAATAGCATAAAAAGGGGGAAGCATTTGGAGAGGGCTGTCTAAAGTGGCTCTGTAGGCTGGGAGTCAGGGAATAAATACTTTGACCTCTTCCTTCTCTCTTTTTTTAGTCTGAGCCAAGAATTCCCATTGGCCAAATTGAGCTCTAAGCCAGACAGAAAGGAATCCACAGAAATGCAGTCTATAATGGTCAACCTCCAGGATATAGTACATGATCACAGTGGATAAGGATGGCAGTGGACAGAACAGGTGTGTGTGTAGTTGGGGGGAAGTGAAAAATAGAAAATATTCAAATCCAACCATCAATCACTGTCTCAAATTTAGTATACAACTCCAGAGTCCATGAGAAAATGATGTCTGTGGATCTTCTCATCGGTATACAGAGGAAAAAGTCAACCCTTGCTACAACTTTCAAGAGAAGTCAGAAATACATTTATAAATTAATTCCTCTTCAGAGATATTTTGTGTTTGTTCAACATATTAAAATGTAGTAAAGATCTCCTTTTATTTTAAAGATCTACTACATTCTTGTATCCATGTATGTTCATTCATTAATTTACCAACTTTTGAGAGTGTGCTGCATGCCAGATATTGGTCCAAGTACAGAAGCTACAGAAAATAGATAGGAAGTGGTTCACATTCTGGAGGTAGGAGAGATAGCCATAAAAAGAAACCATTGCAACACTTGGAGCATTTATGTACAAGGTAGTATGGGAGGGAAGATAAATACTAAATTTTTCTGGGATGTAGAAAGACCTTGTTAGAGTAGGTGACCTCGACAGTCTTCAAGGACAAGTAGGTGCTTTCTGGACAGGGAAACAAGAAGAGTTAGTACAAGACTAAGAGGTGCCCTTTGTGATGGAGTGGAAACCGTGCACAATAAAATAAAGGTGGAGTTTCCCTTGGTAAGGAATTGATTTTCCTTGTTAAGATATTAGAATTGTAACTTCAAAAGAGTCAAGTATCATTGGAAGTATGGGTATTGATAAGGCAAATGGATTTAATTTTAAAGAATTTCCAACTCCTGCTCTGGCCAATGTGGCTCAGTTGGTTGGAGTGTAATCTCATAAACCAAAATGTTGCAGGTTTGATTCTGGGTCAGGGCACATAACAGGGGTTGCGGGATCCATCCCCCATCTGAGTACATGCGGGAGGCAGCTGATTGGTGTTTCTCACAGCGATGTTTCTCTTTCTCTCTCTTCCCTCCCTCTAAAAAAAATTTTAAAAAATCAATCAATTAGTGTATCCTCAAATAAAAAGAATTCATCTTCTATACCCTCACATGGCCTGAGCCATTTTAAGATTATTTTTTAAAGTTAATTTTGCACAGGTTCAATTATTTCTGAGTGAACTTCATTTAGGGAAGATTTTACTGAGGCATTCTGATATTCAAAAGCGATAACCTTTAATAACTGTCCCTTGCGGGGCTGTTCTGATTTGAGTGATAGATGATCAATGATCTTAGAAATACTTTGAGAATAAGAGTCCCTCTTCTGTTTCTGAACTATAAACATTCCTTAAAAACTCACACACACACTGGGAAATATTTCCTAGATCATTATCTGTCAGAAAGTTATAAAATAGTTGTAGTAGGTGGCCGGATTTAAAGAAAGTTTGTAAGCTACATAATTGGGGCTCAAGATTTATATTATGTGGATACTATTTGGTTGTTCCTATATTTGGACATGATATATTGATTTATCTATTTGTTTAATATTTTAATTTTTTGTATTTTTCCCATTGTTTACCCCCCTTGTACCTCCCTCTCCCCTGCAATCACCACACTGTTGTCCACAATTCCTTTTTTTTTAAAGATTTTATTTATTTATTTTTTAGAGAGAGGGGAAGGGAGGGAGAAAGAGAGGTAAAGAAACAGCAATGTGTGGTTGCCTCTCACATGGCCCTCACTGGGGACCTGGCCTGCAACCCAGGCAGGTGCCCTGACTGGGAATCGAACCGGGACCCTTTGGTTCCCAGCCCGCGCTCAATCCACTGAGCTACACCAGCCAGGCCCTTTTTCCTTTTTGCTCAATCCTTCCACACCCTAACCACCCCACTCTCACCCAGAGCTGTCAGCCTGCTCTCTTTCTATGAGTCTGTTTCTGTTTTGCTTGTTAGTTCAGTTTGTTCATTAGGTTCCACATATGAGTAAAATCGTATGGTATCTGTCTTTCTCTCACTGGCTTATTTCACTTACTATGATGTCCATCCATGCTGTTGCAAGGGGTAAAAAATTCTTCTTTTTTATGACTGAGTAGTATTCCATTGTATAAATGCCCCATAGTTGTTTTATCCATTCATCTATTGATGGACACTCGGCTGCTTCCGTATCTTGGCAATTGTAAATCGCACTCCAATGAACATAACAGTGCTTATGTTCTTGGTGTTTATGAATTAGTGTTCGAAGTGTATGAACAGTGCTTATGAATTAGTGTTTTGGTTTTCTTCGGATATATTCCCGGAAGTGGTATCACTGGGTCATAAGGCAGTTCTGTTTTTCAATTTTTAAGGTAGCTCCATACTGCTTTCCCCAGTAACTGCACCAATCTGTAGTCCCTTTAACAGTGCACAAGGGTTCCCTTTTGTCCACATCCTTGCTTGCACTTGTCATTTGTTGGTTTGTTTATGATGGCCATTCTGACTGGTGTGAGGTGATACCTCATTGTGGTTTTAATTTGCGTGTTTCTGATGATTAGTGATGTTGAGCACCTTTTCATTTGTTTGTTGACCATCTATCTGTATGTCCTCTTTGAAGAAGTGTCTATTTAGATCCTCTGCCCATTTTTATATGGAGTGTTTGTTTTTTGGTGTTGAGTTTTATAAGTTCTTTTTAAGAAACTAGACCACCTTCTTATACAGGGATAAATTAAAAATGGATTAAAGACTTAAGTGTTAGACCCGAAACCATAAAAATCCTAAAGAAAACATAAGCAGTAAAATCTCAGGTGTTGCTTCTAGCAATACCTGATATATCTCCTCAGACAAACAATACAGAAGAAAAAAATAAACAACTGGGACTACATCAAGCTAAAAAGTTTTTGCATAGCAAAGGAAACCATCAACAAAATAAAAAGACAACTTACTGAATGGGAGAACATAGTCACTGCTTCATCTGATAATGAACATTATTTAAATATTCAGTTGGATTATTTATATATCCAATATATATATAAATACATGTCCATTATTTGTATATATGTATATATAAGAATACATGTCTATTTTACTTGGTTTCTTAATCAGCGTGCCTACTCAGAACCAAACACTATGCTGTGCAGGTGCGTTGTAATGGTGATTTTGAATCGACACCACAGACTTCATCCAGACAATTAGATTTTGAAGGAGCTTCAGTTCAGTAAATATTTTTATGAAGCACTATACATTTTTCCTACAAGGTATTTACTTACATATCTCCCATTTCTCCTAACAAATATTTAGAAAGTAAAATTAAGAGAAATATATTTGCCATGAAATTTCCTTTCTACCTGCTACCATTTTTAAAATGCATTTTTTTGTTTGTTTTTGAATAGTGAACCTGTTACCATAGGATTTTTGGGGGGAGTGTGTAGAATATGGTTTGTTCTCTAATTCCTATGGAGATGAAATTAAAATAACATGATTGTCTTTGAGGAAAAAGTTTGTTTAAGTACTTTGCTATTTCTCTTCACCAGCTACTTTCTGACCTTGACTTTTGTACCAGTGGCTTTCTTAGCCCAACAGAGTGGGGCCACCGATTTTTCCAATGCACCTGCAGACCAAGAGATCGGTGCCGGGGGTGAGGCGTAACAGCAACTGCCTGCTGTCTCTTTCGTTTTGAACCTGCAGCCTAAAGAAAAATTTAATTATAATTGAATCGTTAGCCTCAACATTTTCCCTTCTTAAAATAAATGTTCAAAGCTACCATTTGATTTGAATGTGAAGGATGTTAAAAATATGAGTAAAGACTAGTTGTGGACTCTTCTTTTGTTGCTGACACTTTTTGCAAACCTTACTGAGCCACTGTCTCTCAGTGATGTCCAGAATCTTGGTGATCACTGAGGGCTGTGGAAGCTGGTGACCAAACTTTGACCAGATGTTAACACAACCAACCTTCTGGTTCTCCTCTTACCTGTGGGTACTTTGTTTTGGGGTGAAAATACTTGGAAATAAATGGGACAAATTTTGTGAATAAAGGTGTTTGCCCTACATATACTGTTGATATTTACATAAATGGTAACTTACTCTTTAAGGGGTAAGTAAAAAACATGTTACTGTAACCCAATAAAAATATTGGGCTTCAAAATGGAAGCATTTCAACTCAATGTCATGCATTTGATGAAAAGAATAAGAGGGACTTAGATTCCAGGAATCTTTGACTAAACTATATTAATGGAAGTGGAAAAGTTCTCAGCTGGCTGGTATGGAAGATAAAATACCATAAATGTCAACATCTTGCCTGGACAATTCTTTCAAGTCATTATAAACAATTATGGGCACGATAAAAGACAAGGTCAGAGTGTTTCTCTTAACTCTCCCGAACAGATTCTTTTTATTTCTGGTAGATATCTCATTTCCCTTCAACTATCTTTAACTGTAAAGAGAGAGATAACCTTTACAACCCTCTCTTTTATCGATAAGGAAACAAAATGAAAGTCCTTTAGCCTATACACAGTTTCTGTACTATGTGAACAGCGTATTTTTTCTCTGAATGGTAATATGGTTAAATAGGCACAGATCATATAAGAAGTATATTTTCACGTGAATGATGGATTTTGCCGTGTTGCTGTGTGAAGGGGCATTGGAGGGAAACCTGAGACCCTAGTTCGGGCAGCACTTAGGACTGGGGAGGCTAGCAGCGGAGCACCGCGCACAGCTTCACGTGCCGCGGGACCTGCGGAGCTTGGGCACGGTGCTCTCTGGCTCAGTCTGCGCTGGGCTTTCACAGCCATCACTGTTTTTAGGCCATGCAGAGAATTGATTTGTATCATTCAGCAAGTATTTATTAAACAGCGATCCTTTTGAGGATATGTTCTGTCCTCATGTTGTTTACATTCTAATTTGGAATGAAGGCATAAAAGTTATGTTAGTTGTGCGATAATTAAAAAAAAAAAAGAAAATGTCATGTAGCCTCTTCCAAGTAATCTCCCCAGAAGAACAGTAGCAGTACTTTCTGGTTTTACTGCACATCTAAGTAAGGGATTGTATTGGAAAAGAGTAATCATTATATCCGTGGTTTGATGTAAGGGCTGAATGACAGTTGACTACCATGAAATTTATGAGTAAAACCTTGATTTCTAACAGTGCTCTGTGCTTCTGAAACACGTTTTCATAGGAGACATTGAATCTCCATGCACAGGCTTGTCAGAGCGGAGGCAGGCTGGGCAGTCAGTGTTAAATTGAAATCTCAAAGCACATGCACAACCCAGGCACGGATAACAATGTGGTGCTGGCCTGAAGGAAGCCAGAGGGGGCCGAAGGCTAGGTGGAGGTGCATGCACAAGGGGGGACGTGGGGACATGTGTAATAGTATAAACAACATAAACTTAAAAACAAATCTCCTCAAAGAAGTTAGCCCCTTCTTACATATGCAGAGCCATCAAGATTTGCTACAAAGACTGGGTAATTTTTCAGGGTGGGGGGTGGGGGAGGAAGTTGTGGAAGGGATTACCATTAGCCTCTACCATGCATGACTCATTAGAACATGTCCTGAAATATGTTTAGCTCCATATCAGGCAAGCAGCAGAGCATTCCCAAGTCATTTATCAAGCTAAAGGGAAGGAGGTTGTCATAGTCAAGCAGCCCCAGTGATGTGAGCGGAAATGTGCCACTTTATTATTTTCCCTTTGTTCTGCAGAAAACATAATATATTGATTTTTTAAAGATTATTTAGGGTCTAACGTGTTCCATGCTTACAAAAGTTATGAATTAAAAATCTTAAATTGTGAGGCGTTAATGACAATGATATTCACACCCAGTGCAGGAGATATTAGTTAGAAGCAATAAATCTTGTCAGGCTCAAGGTTCTTTTATTGCTGTAAAAATATGAAGGTCACAAGATAATACTACTCAGAAGAGTATGTAAAACATTTAAAAAGATTCATCATTTTTCATATGACATACAGATACCCTTTTAAAAGATTTCAGTATTTTATTTTCAGTATGGTACTTAAATATTTTAAGTCAACCCTTTAGAAACCCATTTGTATTTTTTGTACACTATCTAATTACATATTTAACAAGTAGGTGGGTGGTAAAGATTTCTGGTGAGCTGATTTGTTTGGTGGTGTTCAGATGACTGTGACAACTTCACTTATAATGGGGGTTAAGGAAATCCACATTGGTAGGTGACCTATTATAGACCAGACACTGTGCCATCTGTGTTTAGGCTGAGCACTGATGATATTGTTTTTATGCCAATTTTCTCAGGTGAAAAAAACTGAGGTTCAAAGTTTAATAACTTGTTCAACACTGTATATTTAATAAGGAGTAAATCTGGGCTGTGACCCAGGGCTTTGAGACTTCATGGTTTCTTCTCTCTGTTTTAAAGATTAGTCACTGGCCTCACCTAATATTTCACTGTATCTGTGCTCTTCTATAATATTAATGGGACAATAATGCTCCCATGTGCTTGATCTTAGAAAATTAAACAAGCCACATGTGTATAATTGCAGATGAGCTTGCATTTTAATAAGTAAGATTCTGAAATATATTTGTAATTTAAATATAGTAAATATGTAAATGAATATTTACTTTGAAAAATTTTATAACTGCTCTTCCATTCTGTTGGTGGTGGCCGGAAGTGATGGCAGTTTTGGTTGTCTCTGTAATCTTTTGTATGTAAAGATGTTTGCGCACAAAAGTGTCCCGTTAGGACCTGAAAGCTTCTTCATCTCTCTGCACTCCTTCCTCACTGCTCCTTGTGGAAAATAGAGAGGCCTCTAGGCCCGAACCCTAAAAACTCCTTTGCCTTCCTAAGTAATCTTACCCATGAATGCTTATATAGTGACTAAGTAGTGCAGACACTGTCCTGAGAGCTTTCAGAAGAGGGGATTGATTCGTGGATCCTCTAAGCAACCTGAGAAGTGAGGAATTGTGACCATCCCCCACTTGAGCAATGAGGAATCTGAGGCATGCGGAGTTAAGTGACTTGCTTAATGTCTTAGAGCTAGGAAGTGGTAAAAATGGAATTTGAACCTGGAGAGAGAATCTAATGCCAGAGATCTTGAACGTAATCACTACATTATGTGGACACCCCAAATTATATCACAACCTCTTCTTACCATCTGTGTTCTGTAGCAGATTGCAGAAAAATTGCTATACCACCCCTATATTTCTCCTAAAATATTGAATCTTTAATCATGCTCTACCTTTCTTGTATTGCCTGTCTCTCTCATTGGTTATTTTTCTTCTACATCTTTTTTTACATTTTATTTATTTATTTTTTAGAGAAAGGGGAGGAGACAGAGAAAGAGAGGGTGAGGAACATCTATGTGGGAGAGAAACATCAATTGGTTGCCTCTTGCACACCCCCAACTAGGGACCTGGCCCGCAACCCACGCATGTGCCCTGACCAGAAATGGAACCTGCGACCTTTCAGTTTGCAGGCTGGCACTCATTCCGCTGAGCCACACCAGCCAGGGCTATTTTTCCTCTTCTTATAAATACGATCAGATCTCTAACATCTTAAAAACTACCAGCTTCTTCACAGCCCTCCATTTGTTAATTGGAGCCTTTAACTCACTACATTCCTTTTTCCATTTCCCTTTCAGCTGTCAGCTCACTCCTTTCTGGCTCATGCCCTAACTGCCATCCAGAACTGTCTTGATGTTGCCTCTGACTGTGAGGTTTGGACCTTTAAGCTTGGTTCTGCCAGACTTTTATAATTTCTGTCTCTAGAGCTTACAATAACTGCTGTCACTGTGTACTGGGTTTACCCCTGCATCTCGGAGCATTTCCCCATCTTTTTCACCCTTTTAGTGTTGGAATCCCAAAGCTTCTATGGAGCATGTCATCTCTTATTCTAGTAGTTACTCTTGCTGTAAGAATTGCTTCAAATGCCATTTGGTTCCTGTACTTCTCTGTCTCTCAAGTCTCAGTATATACAGTGTGGAATAAAAGTAAGCTTACAGTTGTTCACGTAGAAAATAAAACAATAATCAATAAACAAAATACAAGAGTACTCGGTGTTTCATGTACTCCTAACTGTAAACCTGCTTTTGCCCCACGCTGTATGTGCAAAACTGAGCTCCTTATCTCCCTTTCGCCAAAACATCACCTTTGCTCTTTTTTCTGGCTTCCGTCCACACACATCCACCTTTCACAGTGCCTTCAGAGTCTCTTCAGATAAGAGGCGCTACTGTCTAGGGCACCCAGGTCAGTCCTTTGTATACAACCTTGTGTAGCATCCCATAGGATAAAGCGAAGGCCAATGAGCACAGCAAAAAGACTCGTAGCAAATGAATTCATCCATCTGTGTTTCTGGATTTAATGCCCGAGTACTCCCTGCTCTAGCCACACTAAAATATTTGCTGTTTGCCCAGTGGAACTCTTCTTTTATCAGCTCCCTGTCTTCGTACAGTCCTTTTTCTCTGCCTGAAGTGTTCTTTGATTTTTCTCCATTCCTCAGAAACACACTTACATATTTCATGACTCAGTGACTCAACTCAAATGTCACTTCCTAGGCAGTGCTTCACCTTCCTCCCACGATAAATGAGTTGTTCTCCTTGTCTTGGTCTTCATTCAACATACTCCAATCACTTTGCACTGCAAATAGTTTTTATGCACCTGTTCCTGCACTAATGTGACCTCAGAAAAAAGATCACGTCATTGAATACCTATTGTCCTGTACATGGTAGGCACTCAATAAAAGCTTGTAGGATGGTTTGAGCGATCAAGTGAATGAGTGTAAACAACACGCTTTCACGGCACGCGTATTTGTCATGTTCTGTGCCAGGCAGTGCTCCGGGCGCTGGGCGTGGAAAAGAGCAGCATCAATGAAAATCACTGCTGTCGGGTGGAACTTATGTTCTGCTGGAGAAATGCAAATAATTAATAAGATGTAAATGAGAAAGGCATACAATTAGATGGTGGCAAGTGTCATGAAAAAAACGCAGGGACAATGGATGAGAAATGCCGGGGACAATGAGGGCTACAGTTTTAAACATGGTTGTCAATGAAGGCCTTAACAAGGAGGTGATATTTGAGAAAGACCTAGAGATGGGAGGAAACCATTTGGGAAGTGAGGATCTCTCCAGGCCTGAAGGAGAGAACGTCAAGGATAAGGGTAGAGACATGCGTAGTGTAATTGAAGCACAGTGCCAAAGACTGGAATGGGGGGAAAGAGGGGCTAGGGAGGTAGGGGGGAGTGTGAGATAACTTTGGAGAAGACCAGAGAAGAGGTTGTGAGAGGGGACTGGAGGTTAAACTGTGTAGGGCTTTCACTTTAAGTGATATAGGAAACCACTGGAAAACCAACAAATGAATATAACACTTGATGACTTTAAAACATTCATCTTACAGTTCCATTCTGAGCAGTTAGTTACCTTTGGTAAATTTGTGACACTGGCTTTGGCAATTGCATTGAAGACTCTTTATACTGGGGTTCATTTTTGTACACATGTATGTTTGAAGACAGCCGATATTCACAAAGATCAACAGCACATCTCCACCTGCAATAACACAACAGTGGTGTGAACACTACAGGGTAGGTAGGAAAAAGGCACCTGCCGGCATCCGTGCACGGAAAGATAGAAAACATGGCCGGGAGTGTGCGGCATGGCGCTGGATGGCTTAACAGCTGTGGGGTTTTTATAACTCTCTTATGTCCTATTTAACTTGCAAAGAAAAGAATACGTTATATGAGAAGTTACTGATGTAGTTATTCTGATTTAATTGATGCGTTTCTTAGAAAATCTAGCATATTCAGATAGATACTTTTTTTCTATCTTCGTTGCTTTCCTTCTATTTTATTTCTCTGGCAGAAGCTTTTGAGGTGATCCTATCAAGGATGTCAGCATTCTTGTTTATGGATGGGTACAGAAATCATTCTGTTTATTCTTCATCCCAATTCCTTGGTGCAATTTTATAGTTCCTTTGAGGTCACATGCTTTTATGGTAAAACAGAGGCTGATATTGAGTTTCCTAGAATTTGGGTGGATCAGCTTTTATGAAATTCTCAAAGTAAAGGTTCTTTGAAAGACAAAAGAAATCCAATGGGACAGCCAAGTTTATGCTAATCTGAGTTCTACTAAGGTAGATAAAGTTCCTATTTCCTAGGAAGAGTCAAAAATGGAGTTTGGGCATTAAATTATTAGATGACAGAAGTTTGTCTTTATGTGAGGAGAAAAAATTAAGTTGTATGATATTTTTATCTTAGAAACAATTTTATTGAAATGCAAATAAATGCAGTAAAATACATTAAATTAAATCAAAATATATAAAATACATTAAATATATAAAATATTTAGTGTATATACATGTATACATACATATATAATAGATTTCAATGAATTTTCTGCAATACTATGTGCTATTTTAAACAAATGTATTTTAAATAAATTCATGAGTAAATCCTAGATTATGTCAGAAAGTACCATTGTATTTGTCACATACAAATCTGCACTCTAAAAACAGAATGATCCTACCGGCTTGGCTGGTGTACCTCAGTGGATTGAGCACGGGCTGGGAACCAGAGGGTCCTGGTTTGATTCCCAGTCAGGGCACCTGCCTGGGTTGCAGGCCAGGTCCCCAGTGGGGGCCATGTGAGAGGCAACCATACATTGCTGTTTCTCTCCCTCTCTTTCTCCCTCCCCTCTCTCTAAAAAAATAAATAAATAAATAAAATATTAAAAAAAAAGAATGATCCTACCTATTATTTTTCGGTCATAAACTCATGTGGCTCAAAGGCTGAGGTGGTGTTTCTTTTAGTTTGCTGCCTGCTCTTCGGTCCCCCACAGTGGAATGACACCGAGGGCTCTCTTTTCATTAAATTCTTCCTTTAAAGTATCGGCATCACTTCTCAGTTTTTCCGTTTGCCTGTCTGTGTATATGCACATACACACGCATACATGCATTTGAAAATAAAACAAAAACTCACATTTCCTACATTTTTTAAAAGGACCTTGGGTCATTCTTATGGAAAATTCTTGGAGCAACGTGACCCAATGTAAGTATAATACAAGTCACACGTGTAATTTTGCATTTTCTCGTAGTCACATTAATGCAGTAAATAAAAGCAGATAAAATTAACTGTATGTTTTTTGAACTTCATATTCTAAAATATTATCATTCAATATTTAATCAGTATAAAATTATTAATAAGCTAGTTTTCCATCCTTTTGTAAAAAAAATAAGTCTTCAAAATCTAGCGTGTGTTTGGGACCGACAGCACATCATCTCGGTTTGGACTGGCCTCCCTGCAAGCGCTCAGTAACCACAGAGAGCTAGCGCTTGCCATGCCGGACAGCGCAGCTTTAGAGAATTGCTTTCAAATCTAGTGGATGAGCTTGTGATGCAAAACGAGAATATGCTTTCGTTTGTGCTTATCATGTGCTCAGTACTAAGCTAAGTTCTTAAAATGCATCATGTTATAAAAGTCATGCCACAGGATTAAGATGTATATAGGCTATTTTACCTATTTGGCGGGAAGAAATACTCAGGGTTTAGAGGTTGATCTGTCCAAAATCCTAAAACAAGTGAAAGGCAGAACCAGTTTGACATGCCCTAGTGCTCTTAGAGTGCACCTGCGAGCCACGCTGGAGTGAGTACCGTCTCAGACGCTACACTTACTTCCTTTCCTTTTAATATAGATTGCATAATTTATTTAACTAATGATAGTGATAAACATTTGTTTTTTAAACTTTTATCATTATAACTAATGATAGTGAGATAAATACTTTGCTTACTTCTTGCCCAGTTAAATAAAATGCTGTCTTCTTTCTATTGTTAAAGTCTTAGAAATACATGCTCAAAGGATTTTGTGATATAAATATATCACAAAACAAAATTCAGAGGTATGGTATTCATATACTAATCCTTCATGCCCCTTAACCTCCCAGGATTGGAATAAGCATCCTTGGCTTGGGTGCTTGGGAGAACTGGACGTAAAAACCATGTACTATGAAAATATCGAAACTTTACATGAGTGGCTTTTACAAAATAATTGTATATTAAAATGAGTGCTTTTTTCCTCTGGGAAAAAAAAACAAAATGTTATAAGGAATGATATATAAAAGCCATTTATTCATGATTATTCATTATCTGAAATGTATGAATGAATGAATGAATGAATAAGTAAATAAATAAACAGGGCCAATAAATCTATAAGCTCAGCATTTCAAAGGCAAGACTCTTACCATATCACCATTTATTCAAAGAAGGTTATTTCCAAAAGTTATTTAGTCTTTTTCGCACTTGCTTCCTGAACTCATGAAATGAACATCTTCATTTATTTTAGTTCTAACTTGGTGATTAAAGAAGAAGAACTCCGTTTGCTTTTAATATTGCTGAAATTTGAAGATCAATTGCAGCTATTAAATTAAAATAGTTTACCCCTAGAGGACTTTAAAAGACCAAAGAAAATATTATTTTAAATGGAAAACATTAGTCTTCTATTATTACTGTGTTGGACTAGATTGCATTAGATTTTCAGATTAAAGCAGCAGTGGTTTGAAAATATAAAGCCAGTTATAAAATATGGATATAAGTACACACAAAATCAAACAAACATGTTATTTCTCTCAGTCATTATAAGCAGAATCAATTTATGGGATCTGTATTTATCTGTCATTAGAATGAATCTACATACAATCATGTTTCAAACTAGATTACTTACCCTAATGAGGAGGACATAGATAAATGGCAAAAACAATTTAAATCTATTCTATTTGGCCTAAAATGGGTATACAGTATTATTGTTAAGTCATCATTTTCTAATCCTGAGCATATAGCGATTTGTCAATGAGTAAGAATTTTTAAAAACATACTTTACAGAGAAAGTCAAACTACAGTTAAAATCTTTTTCTAGATAATTTACCATGGAGATCTCTCATGTGTATACAATTTGTTGTCGATTATTTTAAGTAGCTAGGGCTTTCTTAGATTGTTCATATAAAATCATCCACCTTATATGACATAAACATGGAGGCTTAAAACTTCTCTTAATGCTAAGCTACATTCATTACCAAGTCAGTAAACCACAATGTTATATCAAGTACAGCTGTTACCTCATGGGCATAGCTGTCTAGTCAGAAGCAGGAAATAAAATCCCAGGGTGCTCTGTTAGCCTGGGATTTCAGGATCAGTTTTGTTTTTGATCCCAGTATTTCTCAAATCCCTTTTCATTAATGATGAAACAGGGTCTCAATATCATAAGCTGCTCTTTGGAAAGGGAAGACAAAGGAAGGGTGGCCTGCTCACATCCTAGTCACGTGGTATCTCAGTTTCTTCTGGTTTTACTATACATAAGTATTTACATTTTGATAAATTTACATATTTTAAAGATTAGTTCACTGCATAACCTTTACTCTATGGAACAAAAATGAATCTTAGAAACAAGGGAAAAGAATACCGAGTACAAAAAAGGTGTTATCAGATGTATTTGGGCAACCTCGCATAATTCACTTCTCAGTCCTCACTCAAAGTTGTCTTTTTCTTATTTAATCCATGGTTGTATCAAAGATGCATCTTTGTTTTTCACTTCTAACTTGGTTAAAACAGCTAATTAAAATCCAGATGAGTAAGTGTTAGTAATACAGATGTATTCTGATACAAGCGGTGAATAACACTCACCGCTTACATGTAACACTCACATGTAAGGGAATTTATGTCTCTAAGAGAGAATCTTTATCTAGGTCCATTAAGTTATACACATTCTTCATTGACATCAGATGTCACTCACTTAGGTAGCATCATTAGTATTTATACTGATCGTGGAGTCTTCCTATGTCCTTTGTTTAATAATTCAGGTCTGTATGGAATACATTTTGGAAAAATTTCGCACAAAATGTTTAAATTTGTGTTTAATAGGTACATTACTCTATGGAAATAATTTTCACGAGCATCAATGAGCCATCTTTGTATCTTGTTTTAAATGATGGAAGGATTTAGTATCACAAAGTATTTATAGTTTATAATTTACCCTAACATGTTTATTTCTTCAACAGTGCCCAATGAATTCATGACTACAGTTTTCAAAGACATAAAAGTGAATATTACTGCTAAATCTTTATATGACATTGAAAGAAGTGACAAATGAGAATGAAATGTGTTAACTTTAAAACTGACCTTAGGTGCCCTGGCTGCTGTGGCTCCGTGGATTGAGCCCCAGCCTGCAAACCAAAGGGTCACTGGTTCGATTCCCTGTCAGGACACATGCCTGGGTTGTGGGCCAGGTTCCCTGGTGCCCACACATTCATGTTTCTCTCCCTCTCTTTCTCCTTCCCTTCCCCTCTGTCTAAAAAGAAAAATAAAATCTTTCAAAAAAAAAAAAAAGGAAAAAAAATAAAACCGGCCTTAGGTTTCACAAATCTATATTGTTATGTAAATGTGCACAACTGACCTGCTTGAATGTTTGGTCTTTTATCTCATCTGTATTCTGGCATATATTATCTACTTGGAGAATTTCTTTTGTAACTGAGAAGAGATCACTTAAGGGAAAGAGATCACTTAAGGGAAAGATCACTGCAGGCACTTAGAGTGGAGTCAGATACCTATGTCCAAGTAACAGGGAAAATAAAGTGACATCTATGTATTAAGGTGTCTCATTTCCCGCACATTGTGTCTGAAAACTACCTGGAATGATAAAGTCATGGTATTGTATAACTGATGTAAAAAACCCTAATACCTTGACACATAATCCCATTTTGCCACCTCAAATCTAAGGGCAAAAGCCTGATGTCACTGGCATCCAGTGTCTTCATTTGTACAATGATCATACGTCCTTCTGATCTGGAATAGAGGCTCTAAGTTAATTCTCATTGAAGTTTCTCTTTACCATTTTAACGTTCTGGATTTTTTTTTTTTTTAGGTTTGGTTGTTTGTTTTGTTTTGTTTATATTCTGGAACATATCTTTAGGCTCTGATAAAACTCTGGTAACTTTAGGTAACTGTAAACCTTCCCATCCAAGGTTCTGCTCTTTCTGATTTTGCACTCTGGCAGACTTCTACTGTACATCTAGCTAAGCCATTAGACTGTATGGATGCTCTGTGGACCAAGAGAATACATTTCTCTTTGCTTATTTTCACAATTGTATTTTCAAGATTTTACATTTGTTTAAATCTAAAGATCTAATTAAAATATCTGGGTTACTAAGGGGAAAATTAAGTTTAAATTTGCATGTGAGCACATGTATTTTATTTGCAAATTCTATGCAGTTTTTGAACCATTTATTATGTTCTCTTGCAAGTGTGAGGTGTACAGGTGGGTGGAGGGTAGAGTGTTTTAATAGTTGAGAGAGTTGAAGAAGATATCAAAGGATCTGAGTCAATAATGACTTCAGATACTCAGATTGATTAAGTAATACTGCCTTTCCTACCTGCTGTTAATGGTTTACGGGAAGGTTGTCTGTTCTGTTTAGGCCATGTGTCAGTCAAAAGGGTGGGTCAATTATCTGACTTACATATTTATAATTGGGAAGGAGTAGGGAGGAGCCAAACTCCCTTGAGACAGAGAAGAGAACCAAATGACGCCAGTTAGGAGACACTAGTGGGCTTGGAAAAGATGTCACAGGAAAGAGTGGCTGGGGACTTTGTACCAGTGGGATCTTTTCATCTTCATGTAGGAAAAAGAGAAACTGATTCTCTTAAAAAGGCCCCCTTAATTATAAAATAATACTGTTTTGTAAGTTAGATCTAGTATTATAACTCTCAGAAATTTGAGAGAGTGTTCATATACAATTTTGAAATAGACAATTAAAACTTGAGTTTTGGTTACTGATTTTTTTTCACTTGCAAAGTGATTTGATTTAACAAGACTGTGATGTGTTACATGATAACGACATAATTTGGGATTTTTACTTTTATGATAACTTCATTAGTGTATGGAGAGGAAGCACATTTTCCATTTAACTGAGATACTGATATATTTATGAACATTCTATAATAGTGTATTATTATTGCTAGAAGTGTTCTATTATATAAAATCTCAAACATAGAGGATAAGTTAATATATATGTAAATTGAAAACCAATGGCCCATTAATAGAAAAAAAATATCTGTATTAGTAATATTTTTATAAAAAACTACCAAAGTAGGATTTTCTAGAATATTTTGTCACACCTGTTTGTGTTATAATTATTGCCATTTTTATCTCATTCTCTTCAAATTGCAGTAGTTTGAAATTAGTTAATGCAATTTTTTTCAGTTACAGATGCAAAAAATGTACTATCAAAAGGATTTTAAAAGATTAATATGGGAAATAAGTATGTATGAAAATGTTTAATAATCTCTCACATTCAGTTATTTTTAAATGTTTGTTGGGTGGGTGTGCCCTATAACACATTGTTTTTGGCATAAACCAGAATTTGATGCATTTTTGTTGTGCCACATCAAGTTTAAAATCAATAGTGAGTTGTAAACATAACTTAGCCAGTATGAATTCCCACAGTGGAAACATGCGGCCACAGAAACCTGATTTGTATCTTTTCTTTGAACAGCTAAGCTCAGCGTGGTTTTTACATTTAATGATACAATAGCGAGGTATGGATTTATTGAAAAGGAAAGATAAAATATATTTTCTGAATATACAGTGTTTGTGCCCTATGTTGTCAGATAAGAAATAGCAGTCTGCAGTCATCCACTTTAAACTATGATCTAATCGGAACTCAAGAGCTAAATAAAACACATGGGTGATTAGCTCCTAGTTAATAGGAACCCCTAGGGAAAACTTCAGTGCTACAGGAAGTGATGCTAATGATTTATCAAGTGCTGAACTCGCCTCGGAGAAAGTACTGAACGGGCAAGTTCACAGCGCAGAGAAGTGTCTGTTGGACATTGCAGCCAATCTGACACCTTATGCCAGCAGAACTCCAAGGTACCTTTTTCCAAGGGAGCGAGATGGTAACCAGACCTGGGCAGGCTTGTCATAAAAATGCAGACTCTGATGAAAATCTTTCTTTCACTGAGGCTACGGACCTTTAGTAGCTCTGCTAACAGTCAGGAAACCCTTGGCCTCCCAGAGGCACTGAGTGAAAAAGGGTTTTAAGAGTTTAAAACAGCAAAGTCAGATCCTCCTAGTAAGGGAAAATTTGGTATTTATTTCGCAATTTAGAACATTGAACTAAAAACTTGAGAGGATTAAACTTCTCAGAAAAGTCTTACTGCCCATCTACTGAAATAAATATCAGCAGAGAGGAAAATGCAAGCCATCACACCAAAACCATTAAAGGAGCTGGCAAAATTCCAGTTTGGGTAACTCACCTCCCATTCTCCATTCTTACAGTCCTATCCGTTGTAAATGATACTCACTTCAGCTTCGTTGGAGAAGGTTGCTTAATAATCTTTTAATCGTCATTGTACCTTAACCATATGATACTCAGAATCAGAAAACCAAAGTAACACAAAATAGTTTTAATCTATTTTGAGATGAAGTATTTTTAATACATATAAATGTGTGGCTGCCATTAAAATAAATCTAATATCACGTATCAAGCTTTTAAAGCTCTAACAATTGTATTTTATTCAGTCTCTGAATTTATTGTTGAATTCCACAGTTGACTATATATATAGATTTACTAAGTTTATTAGCTATTACAAGTACAATGTTTGCATCTTTAACTTCTATTTGTTTAATACTGAAAATGTCTGAACTTTTAAAAGTGACTAAGATTATATCACCAAAAGCAGGTCAGGGGAACAGCCTGAGCTTTGAAACGTTTGGTTCCTTTTGAACTTCCCCAGGAAGCTCTATTTGCAAAGGCGGTATGAACGTTATGAACGGGAAGACCTGAGTCACCCTGAGTCAGAGAGTAACACCCTGCAATTCAGTCTTACTAAATCAGAAATTGGGCTCCGTGTATATGGTAGTAAGGGAGGGAAAGTTTCAGAGCAGGGAGTATTCAAGAAAGAGAAGAGTTCTTTACAACCACTGTTTTCCTGTTTACTATGTCAATGAATCTATTTAACCAGATGCAGTTGTATATACACATAATACATTTTCCATCTTACCTATGACTTGATATTCAATTTTTGTTATTTGACTCTTTCCCATGTCTATTTAAAACCAACTAGAAACGTATCTCAGGGGTACTTGTATTTATTAACAAGAATATTGACAAACAGGTGCTGATATTTGCGGTGAAAACAAATTGAAATAAAGTATCATTTTAAATGGAATTTCTTCTATCAAGTTTGAGGAATAAGTCAGATTTAGGAGGTGAAGATAACTTCAGATAGCTTTGAAAAATGTAGATTTTTTTCAGTCAAATCAATCTAATATTAACTAGTAGTGACTTTTTTTCTACTCCTATGTATTATTTAAAATAATTGAATGTGGTGAGCAGCATGGATCAGGGGTAAATAAATGTTTTCATAGCAATTATTAGCAGGCATTTCTTTTCTGATAAGTTTCCCCTAAACAGAAGTATAATCTGAATCTAGTTAAGCATCAATGAGTCCACCAGTGAATTTTGGGTGTTATATATTTTTTGAGGCACTACATGCAGGGTGGCATGCTTGGGGACCCTAGGACTTCCTGCACACGGCTTCTAGTGCTGAGCCACATCTGCCTGAGGACCCCACTGACTTGGCTGCAGCTCAGCCCCATAGGCTCTGATGGCAGATCAGGTGTGGAGATACTGCTGAGCTGTCACTCCGCATGGTTTCCTGCAAGTCAGCTATCTCGCTCCCATCTGTGTTGATATTCTTCCATGATTTTTTTTCACTGCTTGCTTGGCACGCATATATTTGTCTGATAAGCTTTAAGGTTTGCCTTCCCAGGTCCACTCAGTGTAAAATTCTTCATGGGTGTGTTTTCCCTTCAGTTACATTTGTTATTATTACTTAATGCTCAACTTTCTGGTGTTCTGTTTTAAGATACACTCTACCATGCTTGTTAGGGTTTTTTCATATCTTGCCTGTCCTTGTTTGATGATCTTAATCCATTAAGATACATCATATTGCCATTTTTGTTTGCTTTAAAGCTTAAATAACAACAAAATGAGATTACTTAAATATATAATGGCGTATTTTTCACTTTTATATTACCTAATTCTTTATAGCCAAGAGGTTCTTTTCATTCAGCTTTTACTTTTCAGCAGAAATGAATTTGGATGGCTTTGTTAGTATTCTGGTGAGCCATCCTGCAAAGTCAGGGATAGATTACACGGGTGATGTTTTTAGTCCATAAAGGGCTTTTCTATAGCTCAAGTTTGATTATTAGGGCTTTGTACCATTAATTGGCATTTTCAGCTACATTCTTGATTATGCAGCTAAAATTCAGTCTGAAGTGTCCGATCCTGCTGGCTTTGTACTTGCAAAACACCCATTGAATTTATTAAGAGTGGTGGATTCCTAATGGCCGCTGAAACGAGCTTGGTGGGTATTCTGAGCTGAAAATTAAAGGGCAGATGATTCAAGTACACCATGCTCTGATTAGAGGGCCATGAGCAGCTTCCTCCAGTTACAGATTAACATCATTTCATGCTCTGTTTTCAAACAAGGAATGTCTGTTCTAAAAGTAGATCCTACAGATATGGCTAATGCACCAAGTTCCAGTTGTCCTTGCTTAAAACGGTCCATCAGCTTTCCTTTCCTTTCAAGAAATAACTATTTCTTGCTTTCATGTACTTTGGAAGATTTCCTTAGTTATGAGGTTGTGGTTTGAAATTTGTTTAAGACTTCCTGCTTTTTAATAATAAGAAATACAGTTGAGTGTCATGACCCCCTTACGGTAGGTGTCTATTATAGAAGCTGCTGGGTGAAGTATATGGAAAGAGAAACACAAAACTCAGGTGGGGATAAAGCACTCAGTGGCAGCACATACTTTTCTTTCTCCAGAGATTCATTCATCTCCTGAAACTGTGTGTCCCCACTGTACTGATTCCACTTCTTGTGTAGAAGTAAAATGAAAGTTTTAATTTGTGCTTCAGATTATTACAAACTACAAGCCTGTCAGAATTCCTATTAAATACATAGGAATGAAATGCAGCTTCCTTACTGAATAAATGGAGAATTGAACAAACATTTTATTTAATATTTATCCCAAGATTTCATTGGTTACTGCTAAAATTATACGATGAATCAAATTTTGGGAAAGAAAAGATAGTTTGTCTTTAAAAAACAACCAGTATGCACTTCAAGATTTATTAGTATAGACACTATGCAAGATATAAGCGTATAGGCCTACTTTACACCACTACATTTTTTTCCCACTGAATCTCACTAGTGAGCAGGTGGCTTAGATCTGAGTGTGACAGTTTAAAGTGTAAACACACTAAATATGGGTCTTCTCTTTTCTGAGAAGGTCATGTCATAAAACTTTATTCCATTGAAAGCTAACATTTCATTGACAAAATAAGTTACCTGAATGCCTTAAAGAGGACACATATGTTATTTGATCTATTTATTGTCACCAGACAAAAATATGCCTCTACATTTCTTATACTTAATCTGCCCTTCTTATTTTGAACTAATTCATAGTTTTGTCCTAACCACATAAAACCGACCATATTTGGACAGTCCTACATCTGAAAAATGACTGTTGTTAAACTGGTTGTAGTGAAACATGAGAGTTTTTCTTCATTGTCAACAAAACAAAACAAGACCATATATACATTAGCCCTTGCTTTCTGGGACTCCATCCAAAAGCATTTAGCAATTTGGCTGTGCCCATCTTCAGAATACCCATACTTTGATTCTAGGACCTGCGTACCATGAGGTTCTCAGAGAATCTTAGCATTCATTAAGTATGGAGGGTTTAGAATTTGGTCAATTCTCTTTTCCAGGGACCTAAAATCTGGATTTCCTTACTCAGGCTCTTTGATGTTCACAGAAGAGAAAAGTGGAAGATTGTATACATAAATATAATTTTATTTTGCAAGAAGACATTAAAATTTTCAATATTTTATAGCTTCATGATTTTAACTAATCTCGTATTTTCTTTAATGATCGCAGCCGTTAGGAATGAGAAATAAATAAGAAACTATTTTCTGTGTTAAATTGTATATGCCTTTTTCTCTTATAAAAGAAATTTTATCGTAAAACCATAACGCCAACATAAAATTATACAAGAAGATGGCAATTATGTGTGGTCTTTTCTTTGAACTTCCATAGATTAAGATTTCCTATAACTAACTTGGTAAAATGTTTCAGTGCTAAAACCAAAACAGTGTATTTACTTAACACAGTTTAATTGCCAGTAAGAGAGAAAACAACTCAGGATATACTAGTATTATGCTAAAATGATGAATGCATGGAGCCCAATTTTTATAAATGAATGAGATGGATTGAAAGTTCAATGCCACCAGTCTCTCTGTCTTTCTGTCTCTCTGTCTCTCTCTGGCCTCCCCTCCACCTCCAATCCCTGTGCAGCCACTTCTTCCTACTCTGGAGATGATTTTTTCCTACTTTCCAGACTGGTACATCAGCCAGTGAGTTTCTCTGAGGAACCGTGTTCTACCCTCCTCCTGCTCCGGTATCCGTAGTGTCTGGTGTTCCTTCTCATCATCTCAAGTTGGCGTCTTCTCTGAAGTCTGTGCTTCAGACAGAGAGGAGGAAGGGAGACAAGAAGTAAAAGGAAAGTTTCCCTCGTTCCAATTGCCCTTCTATCCTGGGAGGATTTCCTCTGCAAGAACATTTTTCTACATATCATTGGCCAGAATTGTATCACGTCATTTCCCTATTGTGTTATTATTATTAGTTTTTGAATTTTAAATGTGATGGTGTGGAAGGGTATTCCCTGCTGTAGTGGGACTGGAAGGAATAACTCAACCCTTGGTACCATGCGCCTGTAAGACCTTCTACACTGGCTTACTTTACTTGGATGGTTTCAGCATTTTCTTTGTTCAGCTGAATGACTCCAATTTCTTTTAACTTTCTTAATAAGGTTGCTTTCCAACTTTTCTCTGACCTGCAGAGTCCCTCTTATTGATTTGTTTTCAATCCATATCCTCACACATACCCATGAGGGTATATACCTACATATTCTCTAGGGGATACCTAAGAACCATTTTTGTTCTCTCTTATATCTCTTTTCCATTTTTCTAGACAAGACCAGAGGGGTCTGTAGAGGCAAAATTATAAAGCAAATCAGTGAACCTCAACTACATTTCATGTCTCTTGACTCTTGGGCCTGGCTTTTTCCTAAGCATTACTAAATAATAAGTTTTGGTGTTTATATGCGTCAAAATTTAGGAGCATAATAATTACCACTGCTATATAAAATATGTATTTAAAAAAAAACTCATGAAATTACCACTCTATAATTTCAATCCACAGAATGCCAGAAATTAACCAATAAAATTGGAGGCATTCTCTAGTCTTTCAAATCAGCAGATATTTGCTGAGTGCCTGCTATGTAGCAGGTACTAGAGAAGCAGGGATGCACCAGTGCCCAAGAAAGAAAAGCTTTAGACCTCAATAGAATTTATGTCCCAGATTCTATTGAGTGCGTGCATTGATTTTCATACACTAATCAAATATTTATTAAGGGCGTGTTTGTGTCATGGGCAGGATATACAGTTTATGATAAGAAAGATAAGATTCCTGCTCTTACTGAGGAGTGAAGCCAAAATATCCTGTTTTCTAGGGATACACGGTATGAACTCAGACATCACCCTTTCCTTCTTCTTATTAACTGATGCAGTGAAGGAAACATGTGCATACACACGGCCGCATTAATCTGGGGACTAGAGTAAACTCTGGCTTGGTTTAATTTCTGATACATATCTTTTACCTGGGTAAAGAGTTTAGTTGAACTTAAAAATGGATCTAGATTTAAGTGTAAGTTTATTGGACCAAATTCTAACAGCTTTGACTTTCTCTACCTTTATTCCTTTGTACTATTGAATTTAACTTCAATGAAATCTTTTTATTTGTTTAAGTCTATTTCTGTCTAGTAAGGAAGTTGAAATCGATCATGCCTTGACTTTGTGGGCCATCAGAGAGCCATGACATTCCAGGGCATTGATTTTGTGGTGTTAGAGAGTGACAGATCTGGTGTTAAAGTGCGGAGAGAGGATTGGGTTTCAGGTTGTACACCATAAGCAGTCTTGACTTCTGCTGAGACATAACTAGCTTTTCAAAGGAATGGAAGAAAATGTAAGCCTTAGGTAAGTCTTGGAAAGATTAATTTAAGACAGAAGTGTGTAATCATGCATATAAGAAAACAAATTACATACGTGATAACTGCATAACTACATATCTATACACATACACAATTTAGAGTATGTGTGTGTGTGCGCACATGTGTGTGCATCTGGAAAGTATGCCCTTTGTTAAGAATGTTGAGTAATATTTCAAGTCAGTATGACAAACTTTTCTGAACATGCTTTTCCTCAATGTTTTGGAAGTTACTTGGTAGTAGTTGAAGTTTTGTCTTCTTTCACACTATTCTTGTAATTATCATTTTGCATTTTGCTTCTGTTGTGATTTCACTTGGGCAGGTACTATACGATATGAGTTACGATGCCCAGAGTGCAGAGAGGCCAGAGGGCTGCGAGGGCAATGCCTGGCAATTGTTCCGTTACCCTCTGAGGCTGCAGAGCGTTGACAAGAGCGTTCTAACAGCTGCGGCACCCATGGACTGAGGGAGAGGAACCATGATCGTCTTTCAGTGTCCCGTTTTTCTTTGGATTTTTTCTTTTCCGATGTAAGGACCTTTAGCGAGTGCATTGAAAATACCATTTTGATTGCATGAGTATTGTGTGGAAAACTCTACTGAGCTAAGCCCAAGTGTATCTTTGGAAACTAATCAGAGGTGCACCAGATTCATTGACTTAAACCAATCCATCATAGTCATCTTTTAATTTATTTTTACATGTTCTTCCAAGTTCCCATTCTTTAATAAGGCTTTGACCTGCGAAGAAGAATAGGAATGTATTTTATAATGTATGTTTGTTCTGTTTTCTAACAACATAAGTATTTTGCTTAAGCAGATTTGCTAGGAAGTGACAGCTTTGAAAAATTGGACACAGGAGCCGCTGGAAGCATTTCAGTTCCAGGCAATCTCAATAGTGCAGAAGGGGAAAATGAAATATCACCGTGTTTTAAAGATGACAGTTTTGTCAAAGATTCCCTTTCCCTCTTTGGCTTAAAACAAATGGAATAAATCAAGTATATCTGTTCAAAATATGCATGTGCACTCACTGAGAAAACACTCCTTTCCAGGAGTGTTTTTTCAGAGACAACCAATAAAAACAATTGTCTTTTAAAAATGTACCTTGCGTTGAGAAGATTGTCTTTTTCTTGGCTCAATTATTCGTTTGGCACATTTTGAGGTCATGGGATTTCACAAGAACGCAGTGGTGCCTTTAAGAAGAGAGGAAAACTGAAAGGCTTGACGCTATCTCAATGTATCACCGTGTACTCACGTTGGATGCTCTTCAGACCTGTAATGATGCAATTATTATTTTGGGGGGTGTGAGAAAGGGGAGAGAGAGAGGGAGGGAAGGAGAGAGAGACAGATTGAGAGAGATTTAATAAATCTTAGATGCTAAATATTTTATGGAGATATAACAAATCTGATGATGTTGTTGGGCAGATCTGAAAAGGTGGAGGGAGTTTGACCACACCTGCTTTGCAGAACAGCAGTTCCATCACTGACCAGAGAGGCAGTGGTGTGCGGCTTAGAGAAGCCCAAGGGCACTGGCGTGAGACTTCCTGGGTTTAAAAATCTAAGGCTGCCATTGTTTAGAGTTCGATTTGAAACAGTTAATTTCTCAGTTCCTGCGTTTTTTCTTTGTTAAATGGGGTTAATGATTGTATCTATTTCCTAGAGAAATGTAATGTTAGCCTGAGTTCTCTCCTAAACACTCAAGAGAATGTTAGTGATTATTAGTCATTAAAAACTCTTAAAGTATTAGGAGGTAAAGAATAGAAATAGAAATTAAAAAAAAATCAGAGGATGAAATATAAGTTCAACGTTTCAAAAAGCCTGTAATGTGTGTATAGCTAATGTTTCTTTCACGATAGTAGTAAATGACTAGTGGTCACATTTCTTTAAACAAAAGAAGCGTTGCTGATTATCACATGCCATATATGTTTTGATGTGTACTTTAGGAATTATATCATAAGAAAATTACTGGTCTTCCAAGTTCCACAAAATAATCAGTTATTATTATTAACAACTGACTTCATGTTCACTGGTTATTCTTGGTTTTGCTATGCTACAATACTACGAAGAGACATCAGTGTCTTATAAGTGAATGTGTATTTTAATTATAATTTCTTTTAGCTCACCTTTGGCAAGAGTGGTTATGTTAGTACTATTGCTTTCTGAAACAACTTTCACTTAATATGCTATATTCATTAATTATCTATTCACGTATGTGCTTAAAATGCCTCTCATCAAATAGGTACCTGGTATTATACTTTACCTGGATTGTCACCTGAGTCAGCCCCAAGAAAAGTTGATTCATTATGGTTTGCATTTTTTAAAAAAAGTCTTATCACATCTCAATATTTTTACTTCATTTTAGGGCCTATCAGCTTTTCATATTGATAGGATTGTCTTTTTTTTTTTTTTTTGTATGGTAGGATTCTTGGTATGGTTTGGCTCTGAGCCACATACCTATCCCCTTAACTCCTTGGAAACATCGATATACTTTCATCGCATAAGTTCAGACTTAATTTTATGGCCAAGATGACAAAGGTCACTTCAGTTAAGCATCTCATTGTGCCTTTCCTCCCTGGGTTTCTAGTATCTTACAGTTAAGTATCATAAAAAAAAGTGCTGCTTCCATTGACAAAAAGTGAGCAGAGAACAAAAACCCAATTATTTGCAACACATAAAATCCTTATGATAATTTGGTAGACTTTAATTAAACTAATACATCACACTGCACTTATAAGACAAAGGAACAAAAAAGAAGCAAATAATCTTTTTTCCTCTGTTAAGAAAAACCATTTTTTATTAAATGTTTTAAGACTTGTGACCTACTTTAAAGTGTAAGATTTACAACCCTTTTCCTGCAAGACATAATGAAAGTGTTCTATGTGCTATTGATTGAGACCACCCCCCAAAAAAAAAATTGAAATTAAGCTATAAAAAAGCTTGGTTTAAAGTGATCTTTTAAAAAACATTACTATGATTTTACAAACTCTTCAAAATAAAAAAAAATGTTCTGTAAATTTACCTCATGTAGAAACATTTTTGGAATTTAAAGTATTTACTGTATTTTTTTTTTTTTTGCATTGCTACTGGTTCTTTTTGATGAGCTCCCTGAAATTATTAATACGGAGTCCATTGTCAGTGCAAAAAGGTCTGGGTAACATACGCCTTCTCCACATTTCACAATGAGAATGACCTGGAGTTACAGATAGTTGGTCCTTCTTAAAATAATTTCATCCCCAAATCTTCCATTTCCTCAAGATGTAATTCCCATAGTTTACATGGAAATAGGCCACTGAATTGGAAGCGAAGACACAGAGTTTTAATCCTGGGTCTGTAGTGTTATAATGAATATGTCTTGTCGCTACTCTGAACCTCAGTATTTTCACTGGTAAAATGAATAATTTCATAGAGAATTATTTCAGGTGACTTCCTTATGCCCGAAGTGGTATTTCCACATCAGTTATTAATGTACTGTCTTTCCGTGTGCCAAAAGTCAATATTTTAATATACCCATATTGATCCTGAAATCCATGGCTCTTAGTATTTACAAAAGTGTTTATGAGAACATTTCTGGAAATTAGCAGTGATCAGAAAGCATAGAGTTTTGAAGGTGGTCAACCACAAATCATATTAAAAGCAAATTATATCTGACTTAGAAATTCATGTATTATTAGCCAAGGGACCACTTAATCACTGTGCCAATTCTTACACTTTTGGCATATCTTTCAGAAGCAGGAAACTAATTGGTTGGATTTTGTAACTTTGTTCTATCTCACTTTTTTCAAGACAAAATTAATTCTTTGAACATTTACGCCATTTCCTTGTTAGTGGATCAAACTCTTGGTGAGTTTATCCATCATCTGGAAACACTTTGACTGGTTTGTACTTCCCTCTGTGGGTGTTGAGACTCCCCACGTAGCTCTCAATTTTTCAGGCACACGATTGCAATTTCAGTAGCATTTAAGACTGCTGGTCTGTTGTTCACTTCATCTTCTCATTAACATCAAGTCCCCATTTCTCTCAGGCAGCTTATTGCTTTGGCACATGAGTACTAGCCGGTACTGCTTTTTGTTTCCAAAGGTGGCCAATTATTATGGTCTGAAGAGGATAATGATCATAGCTTATGTTTGCTTCATTTTACATTTTTATTATGAGCTTTTGGGATGGGAATGCGCTAATGCTCAACTTTGGCCAAATATAATTGAAATCATAAAGCTGGGATCCATTTTAATGTTTTTGCTTATATAGTGCATGGCAGTCTATTTAGATTGATTTATATTCCTCTCTGATTTAGAAAGAATTTATTTTTTAAAAAATATGTTGTTATTTATTTTTAGAGAGAGGGGAAGGGAAGGAGAAAGAGAGGGAGAGAAACATCAACATGCTGTTGCCTCTCATGTGCCCTCCACTGGGGACCTGGCCTGCAACCCAGGCATGTGCCCTGACTGGGAATTGAACCGGAGACCCTTTGGTTTGCAGGCCGCTCAATCCACTGAGCCACACCAGCCAGGGCAGAGCATTTCTTTAAAATGTTTTCTTAAAATAAAAATACAAAAAAAAAAGAAGTTATGAATTAAGTTACACAATATTTAACATAAGAATAGGCTGTTCTGGAGCCCGAATCCTCGGCTTCATTATGTTAGTTTTAGTAACTAGTTGTTTTAGTTGCCTACTTGGCTTTCAACAGTTACATACTTTGTGTATTTCTCATTTAGGGTATGCAGGATAGTTTTGTTGTCTTTGTAATCATTACATTAGTTCGTTTTATATGTAGGCTTGAGCTAAGTAGAGCTACTCTCTCCACTACTGGAGATGAGTGGCGTTACAGACATCTCTGGTCTAGGCAGGGAAATCCACTCACTGCCTCCCAATCTCACCTCATATCTTCTTCACAACTTGCACTTCTCTGGGAGTGCAGTTGTCCTTCATTTCCATTGATCTCAAGCTCACCCATCTCTTAAGACCCAGTCTAAGTTACATTAGTCAGTGACCCCTCTTCCTGCTGTCCTCACCACAGTCTCCTCTCATTTTTTGGAACCTTCATAGTTTTATTGACACAGCTCTTTATCTTTTTCTCCCCAAGGTTACTCATCTGTTTATATGTATATATTTGCACATCTTTCCGAAAGATAAATAAAATTTCCTCAGAACCAGGGCTGTGCCTTACGGGTGTTTTGTATGTGCTCCTTCGCCTCCTAAGAAGCCACTCACAAGAAGGCACTCTATAACCTTTGGCGTTCTTTCTAACTCCGAGATCCCACGGTTCTAACAGCCGGTAGTCCGTCAATAAATATTGATTGCTGGGCTATGCAACCTTAGGCATTCTTTTGTGAGGGCCTATGATGAGGAATTGTATTGATATTATCTAGCCCCGTTCCTTCCATGGCCAATTCAGTGGTTGACTCACAGTCTAAAAGGCTTCTTTTCTAAAGAGTATAGTTCAAACAGTGCCAATGAATGGCCTTTTTGTGTGTGCGCACACTCTCCCCCATGTAAATGGGCATAGACTTCCCTTCCTTTGAATGGATAGAATTTGTCTTATTTGTTACTTTTTCTTTTGGCAATTTAGACAACTTGGAGGTATGCTGAAATTGCTTCCTGTGATTTCATGAATTTAAATAGTTATGAAAGAATCCTGCATATAATAAGCAATAGGTTTCTAGATCTGAGGCTCTTAAATACATTTAATTTATAATAGTTTGGGTAACTTGCATAAGTTTGTTTATTATTCCTCAAACCACAGCAAAAACGGAGACATTCTCAATTATAACTTAGCTGATTGTTTTTCAAAAGTTCAGCGTCAGAATTAAAACAAAAGAATTATGAGAAAGCGGTGTAGAGGAATGAATATGGGATTTGGAGCCAAAAGTCCTGGTTTGGCACTCCGACTCTGCGTTGTCTCATCCGTGTGTTTTATATGAGAAGTTCAAGCTTTCTGAGCTTCAGTCCTTCACATGCAACGGAAACAAAATTATAATTTCTACTTCATAAGGACTCTGTGAAATTAAATTAGAGCTAAGTGAAATCTTACAATAAAATTCTATATGGGTGTGAGTGTTACTAAAAATATTATAATTTATGGTATAGGGTACATCAAGAAGAAGTAAAAAACAAATACCTTTCAGAATCGTCCTCCTAGTAGCCCTCCACTCTCCAAATTCCACGCTTACCTTATGTTTATGCTCTATTTATTTTTCAATAAATTTTCCAGTATTTAAGTAATAACAGGTAAACTTTCAGTATTAATAGGTGACTGTGTCCTGGTTCAGCTCCTGTGTTTTTTATTTATGCTCTAAAATGTAAGCGATTTCTTGTTCCTAGGTTGTGGAAACTAACATCAGTATGTTTTCCCGTGTCATGGAATGGACTCTGCTTTTAGTTTGCTACCTCTTACTTTTCCCTAGATTTGAACATCAGTCAAGGAAAAAATGAATATTCATAGAAATCTTTTACATATTGCCAATTATATGTAAGCACATTCAACAGATACCTTTACTTAATCTACACTAATTACATAGGTGCATGATTTAGTTTTAAAGTATGCCTAATAAAAATAAGTAGAAAACTAGACACATATGCCTTTCAAAATATGTATATTTCCTTGTTAATGGTTTTGAAGGTTTTTCAGAATTATTAAGAGCATGTCTGTTCCTCCGTGTGAGTGTGTTGTACTGTATTCTTCTGTCTAAACCTGAATCCTATTTCAGTTTTCTGTAAAATTGCTTTCTGTTTCCTAGTACTAGTCACTCATTGTTGGCCAGGGAGGTCTGGAAAAGAACATAGCTTTCATTAAAGTAGTAAAGTTAATGTTTTACTGATAGTTTTCATTAATTAAATCCCAGCTTATTTCAATCTCTTTGGTTCAGAAATAAATGTTACCAGACATTTAGTGAAGGAGTCCCTTTGCCTTAGCTCAGCAAAGCCCAATAAGACAGGAAGAGGAGTTTGCAGCCAAGAAAATAAGGGTTTCTTTAGGAGATGGTGCCATGCCCGGAGTCCTAGGTAGCTCATGCTCGAAGACCTGGCTCCCCGATGACTTCCAGGGGATCAGTTATATAGGGAAAACCCATTAATCATGGTGGCTAAGGGAGTTAGGGTCACGGCCAGGATCGCGGTCTTCACTGATTGGGCAGTGCCAGGGTCAGAGGCAGTTGATCAGTGCATCTCGTCCTGATGTCAGCCACGGCCTCGCTTCATCTGGTTTCATGAGGAAGTGTTCTCTGGGGTTGTTCTGGAACTGATACACAACTGGATGTTATCATTAATTGGACAGAAACTCTGTCTCTGTGGTCGACAGACTCAAGGAACAACTGGATGCTAACCATGCCTCATTGCCCTGAGGGCTTGATGATTAAGCAAGGGGGAGACGGGTGAGTCAGGGTGCTAGGTGAGGCCAGTTTGAGTCAAAGAAAAAATCAAAATAAAAGGCCAGATTAAAAAAAAATAAGGTTTTTTGCTTTCTGCATGGCTACAGAAACTGAGATGCACAAATGGCCTGGGAGGAAGTGCTCCAGGAAATGCTTTGCTTTTATCGTGTGTGTGTGTGTGTGTGTGTGTGTGTGTGTGTGTGTGTGTGTGTGTGTGTGTGTGACTTGTCGCCTGGGTGATAGAACAAATTGAAGGAAAGGGTGGAAAAGAGAAAACAAAGGTTGTACAGCTTCCTTTGAATTGGACCTGACCAAAAGATTGGTCAGGCCTATCTTCTCAGCAGCAGTGATGGGGAAATTGCTTCCAGGGCCATTGTAATTAGCTGATTCAAATCAAAACACACACATCCTGGTAGCATCCATTTCTACCCTGACCCTCATCTCCAGTTTTCAGAATGGGGATTCCTAAGTAGTTCTCCATGGAGTATTGATATGCACTTTTGGTTTTAAATATTAATCTGTAATGGTGAGGAAAGAATCTATTTGTCTTGGCCTTAGTGACAGGTGAGTATCAGTTCACAAATCCATTTCTTCAGTGCCTCAAAGCCTAAAACCACAAAAACTTGAAGTCTGCTTTTACATAGTCAATTTATGAAATAAGAGGGTTAGTTTTGTCCCTCAATCATATTTTAATGAGACAAATTCGTTATGCTGTGTGGCAGTATGGTGACTTCATTACTTAAATGCATTTTATTTTTTGGGTATGCTTTTAACTTAAATGTATGTCAGGTCTTGAAAATAGAAAATGAAACATGTTGATACCTGCACTTTTCTGTGTTTTTAAAAATTATTTCACTCGTTTATTTATTTATTTATTTAAAAAACTTCCAGCAATTGTACATAGTATTGTTTCTTTAAGGAAAGAAGAGAGTGGCTGGCATATGGCAAGAATTAAAAGGAGAAGTTTAGCGAGATTTTCAGTGGATGGGGTAAATTTAAGAAACAATTAGAAAGAAATGAGCAAAATAATATGCTAGTGAAATTTATTGCTGTTCAAAAAACTGCAATAGTCGAGATAATCTACCATATGACAAATAATAGAAAGTCAGCTATAACCACAGGATTTCAAAATATTATATTAGATAATAACAATACTATATGACAAGTAATGTGATTTCCTTAATTAGCTATTATTAGATATTCATTCATTAACCCAGCTTTCACTGAGGGCCAACTCTGTGCCGGGATCGAGAAGGAAGCAGTAAACACAGTGGACATGACATGCTATCAGGGAGCACATTGTGGCCTTGTACAGGACGTGTGAGTTACATGAATAAGTTCATAAAACAGTTAAACATTTGATAGATTCTATGACAATATAGCTTATAATAAGAGCACATAACAAAAACACCTAATGCAGTCTTGGACTGCATTATGGCCGCATTGTGGTTGGAAAAAAACATCTGAAGCTTTCAAATATTTAGCTTTTACCTGTGTACAAGCAGTTTGGAAATTAAATATGCAGTGATCTAGTTTATGTAAACTGAGATAAACTTTGTTCATCTTAAACATAAAATTTAAATCAGAAGATTCACTTATCATAGATACCTTGGTAAACATGTGCTGCTTGTGTAATTGACCAGAACATCCCAACTTATGTTGGATTTTAAAATAGAGAAAGAAAAAATAAATTTTTAATTTCTAGGAAAAGATAAAATTAATGGAAAATTAAGGCATTTTAAAGCTGCTTTAATTTGTACAGCTAATATTAATAATCTGTGGTCAAAGCAATTTTAATATCTTCTCTTGAATATAAACAGCTTTAAAATTCGACAGGACATTTTTTAAGTCACTTACTTTGAAAATGAAGTCATCAATTATTCAGTGAAATCTTTTTCTAACTGATTCTCGTGCACTGTGATGCATTGTTACATTGGAAATTAGGAAAATTAGTCTTTTCTGATTCTAATTTTTAAAGATAACTACTTTAATAGTAAATTGCAGCATTTTTAATTCTATGGAAGTGCGTTAATATCGTGTTGGCACTGTTTTAACTTACTAATGGTTTTCCTAACATCAGTTGCACCATCAAACTGGAAAACAATATTCGACCTTCTGGCGCCGAGAACAGAAATCAGCCTGTTAGTCAGGCTCAAGTCACGAGAAATACACACTTAACTTTATTTAATACTGACATTAGCACCAAAACTTGTTGCAGGAGTAGTAGCTTTACTTTTATTTGTGCAAATTTGATAAAAAGTTGGAAAACATTGCCCTTTAACGGCCATGACTTTGATGGAAAGAACAATCCATCCCAGACCAGAGATGAGCCGGCCATTTGTTGATAGCATGCAGACTGCTCAGATTTCTATAAAGAGTCCCGAGCTATCTGCTGATTGCATTTGGAGACTAGACAGCTGCTTTGAAGGGACTGAACATTCAGGTCAAGCTCACATCCCTCAGATCTTAGAGATTTGTAAATTGGAAAATCAGTGACAACAGAATTACCATTTCATTCTTAACTTGTATTTGCGGTAGAAACAAAGCCAGCAACCCTCCCCCACCCCACTCTTCTCTGACATTTCACAGCCTTGAAAAGCTGGAAGCTAGAAACACAATTAATTCAATGTTTCTTTAACCATTTCAGTATCCCTTGTCAAAGATAACATCCATAAGATTAGCCACATCCATTTAGATGCCCCTTGGTTGACTACTGTAGGGAGAATCTTATGTTAGGTTTCTATGACTTCTCAAAGAGGTTATGGCCACTGCAAATACATCTTTAAAGAAGGAAAGAATACTGTCAGCCAAGATCTGCATCCAAACTTTGGAAGGAGGCTAGCAAAATCCTACTCACGTCCCTGTAAAGCAGACATATATTTTTGTATTTTTTATAGGTGGATACAGTGCAGACCAAGAGTTCCCCTGGCCACATTGAGGGATCGTGTAAAATGAATGTATGTGCTCGTAAGTGAAATACATGTAACGTTCCAACTCGGTGCGTTGGATCCTAATAGAACTGGATTTGTCTTCTGTAAAAAGAAATTGATTTCCAAGGGGCAGGATCCCTAGCTGATTAAAAAGAAGCTCTAATTTTGAAGAAAGCAAAAATGGCTTTATTAAAATAAATTCTCTGCCAAAAAAAAAGAGAGAGACGGTCACACTATACTTTGCAAACAACTGAAAAACAAATCAAGATTTCAACAAGGAAGGATGTGAGAGAGGTTTTGCAGTCTTACCATTACTCTGAAGAAACAGAATCAGATGCCATCATACTCAGGAATATGAAAAGAAGAACAGGAAATCCTTTTTGTTCGGTTTGCATTTGAATGAACTCAAGCCAAAAGTAGAGACATGTATCTCTCTACTGTTTATAGTTAACGTGGAAATTTCATATGGATATGATTTCATTTGCCTTGCTTGAACTAATTGGATTCATTATGAAGAGATCACCTGAGCCTGTGCTAGGTCAACAAAGAAAATGGACATGTATACCTCAGGGGTGAATTCCCAGAAAAATTAGACTAACACTAATGTCAATCAGGGAATGTGACAAACTAGCAGACATGAGAAAAAACAAAATTAGGCTCTTCTGATACTTATTGAAACATAGTTTCTTATGGTGTACAAGCAAAAGATAGATCACAATATATCCGCGATTTCTGGTTGAATTTAAGGTGAACTCCGTAAGTGTTCAAGGAACGTATGGCCATTATATCAATAGGGAACCGGCCTTTAAATATGTGGTCCTATGCATTCGTGTATGCAAAAAAGGCTTTTTATAGTATTAAGGATGAACTGCATGTGTGAAGTACCTCTTTGCATTATAGCTGTCTGTTCAGTTGAAGACACTGTATAAATATGAAGTCTAACTTTTTTATGGGAGTGAGTGTATGTGTATGCATTTGTGTGTGTGTAAGTGGAAGGCAGTACAATTTAATGATTGACATTTGCACTTAGGTTTGTTACCTAGAATGTAAAGAGGTAAACTGTCTTAAGCCATTCGAACGTGTTATGATCATATTAAAAATCATTATTCACAAGAGGAGCAATGCCAAAATCGGGTGAGCACTGCAGGAGGCTCTCCAGTTTGATATAATATTTATGGCAATTGAGCTGTGTAAATTAAGATGGTAGCTATGTCTGAAATAATGAGAGGAGGGAGCTCCTGTGAAATCGGTTTGAAGAAGTTGGAATGTCCAATTATCTCCTTCAGGCTATTTCATCAATGACAGATGATATGAATCATGGATGAGCTTATAGGAGAGATTCAGGAAATATTTGTGTTTGAACTATATCTTTTAAATCTACCAATAAGTTACTGCACATGTATTTTTTAAAAAGTGTTTATTCAACCTAAATTATACAAATAATCATAATGGGCATAGATAAGATCATGAATATTTAACACAAATTAGCCTTTTTTTAAAGATTTTATTTATTTATTTTAGACAGAGAGGAAGTTAAGAAGAAAGAGAGGGAGAGAAGCATTAATGTGTGGTTGCCTCTCACACACCCCCTACTGGGGACCTGGCCGGCAACTCAGGCATGTGCCCTGATGGGGATTCGAACCCATGACTGTTCAGTTTGCAGGCCAGCACTCAATCCACTGAGCACACCAGCCAGGGCAGATTAAATTATTTGTAGTCACCACTTGCCATGATAATTTTGAAACTATTGTTCTTTGGTAGTTGTATTCATTTCTCTTTATCTTGCTGATTTACTTTATAGTTGATTATTTTTACCTCTTTTTTTCTATGTGACAATCAATTGAAGTTGGTATCCTGTCTATGATATTACAGGGATTTTTGTCTTTATGCTAGTATAATAAATTATAAGTCTACAAACTGTATAATCCTATTGTAATGGATATTTTTCTGTGACAAAAATAATAAAAATTACCCTACCTTATAAAGTGCCTGTATTTCCTATCTTGATGGTCTCTTAAAACAATGAGACATAAACATTCTCCCTATCTACATCATCTGAGAAGGAAGAAATTAGCCACTTAAAGAGGAAAGATCTGGCAGACAATTGTTGAGTGTATGGTTTAAAGCACCCTGCACTGTTTCTGGAGTCTTCTACTTTTTAAAAAAAAAAACACTTATTTATTTATTTTTAGAGGTGGGAAGGGAGGGAGGTAGAGATGGAGAGAAACATAGATGTGCCAGAGAAACATTGATTGGTTGCCTCTTGCATGTGTTCCAATGCGGAACCAAACCTGCAACCCAGGCATGTGCCCTGATTGGCATTTGAACCGGTGACTTCTCTGGTCAGGGGCCGACATTCAACCGCCTGAGCTGCACTGTCCAGGGCCTGTGTCAGGAGTCTTGATGTTAAACTTTGCTCTGCCACTAAACAGCCAGATCCGACAGATACAATGTTTGTGTTCTCCAGTGCTCTATTTCCTCATCCATAAGTGGTAGGTTTGAACTGCACTGTCAATTTTGAGATCATTTTAATTCTTAACTTCTAAGATTTTGATAACTCTGAAATATTGCAATGTGATATTTAATACTAATCATATTAATAACCAGCACTGATCATCAGCATTAAGAGAACTCCACGTTGTTTTTGACTTAAATTGACCCACATTTTAATGCATGCCCTTAAGATTAAGGGAAATATGAATTTACAGTTGTTACTGTACCATTCTTAGTTTAACTTAATGTAATATGCATTAAAGTGTAAATAATCATGCTCTGGGATCAAAAGTTCCTCTTAGTTAATTGAGTGAAGGGGCACCTAAGTATAAAATCCATTTGTTACTGAAGAAACCTTTTTGTTCTGCACGGGGTTTAATGCATCCCTGGCAGAATATTAAAGTGCGAGAACCAGTTTTTCTTGCTCTTTACCCCCCAAGGATTGATCAGCACATGAAGGTCTCTGTGACTTCAAAGGCATTTGTGGACTTGGATCCTCCTGGTAGGGTTCAGAGAAGGAAGCACTGGCCCCTGATGTTTATTGCTGTAGGCTCTTTCATCTAATAGTAATTCTCTTCTTAGAAGAAGCAACAGGCAGAGGAATCTTGCAACTATTACAATTTCGTGATTAATGTTTAGTAGCAAAGTGCTTCACACAGAAAAACAGTACTTTCATTTTTAGTTTCCTGCTACTACTCCAACTGGGAGAGGTCAGAGAAACAGTGGGAAGCAAAATGAAAGCATATATATTATGTTGATTTCTTCCCTTTGTGGCATTCTGACTTGTAAATGGTATCGCTTTCAAAGTCACAAAAGTGGTGTGGCTAATCTTCATGGATTATTATTTACAGAATTGGTCACATCAAACTTTTTTTTTTTTTCATTCAGGTGAACTTGCCACTTAGGGAACTGATTTAGATCTTAAATTTCAATTTAGTCGATATATTCTTTACAAGATTAGAAATTTTGGTGGGACAATTGCAGACTTCCACCAACCAAGCTTCTCCAATGCCCCACACTCTCCAAATACAATTCTTACCCTTGCCTCTTGCCTCTAGACATTTAATAAAAAATTGAGGACTGGACTTGGCTCAAGAAAAATGCCTTTGGAGTAAGTCCCTCGTTATCTGTGGGGGGTATGGTCCAAAATCACCAGCAGTATGTGCCCGAGACCATGGATAATGTGGATAGTACCAACCATAAATACACTGTTTTTCTTCCTCACACACATACCTGTGCTGAATTAGGCACAGACAGTATTAACATCAATAACTAATAATAAAGTAGAACAGTTGTAACAGTATGCTATAATAAAAGTCACGTGAGGGTAGTGTCTTCCTCTCTCTCTCCCTCTCTCTCTGTCGCTCTTTCACGACCAAGAGTGCTACTAAGTGAATAATGGCAAGGCAGCCTTTACCGTGTGGATGTGATGGACACAAGGATCATTTATGTCCCAGGTGGGACTGAGCAGTTCTGTGTGTGAGATTTCATCACACTACTCAGAATGGTGTGCAGTTTAAAACTTATGAATTATTTATTTCTGGAATTTTCGCACCACCACTGACCACGAATAACTGAAACCTTGGAAAACAAAACCTTTGATGGGGGAAGGGGCTGGGGCTACTTTAGAGATCAGTGGAGGAACTGTGAATATTTACCAACTGAAAAGTTATCTTTAGAATCCATCATTGCAACTAGACTTGAGTGGTGAACATCACGTAGTATACAAATACCCAATTATAATGTACATCTGAGTTCTTTTGTGTGCATGCAGTAAAATAGATATACAAGATTGTGACAATCTTGTATTGGATTAACATTGGTAAAATTGCACCAAAATATAAAAAAAATTAAATATTATTGAGGATTAAAATACTTTTCAGTTTTTAATGCTTGTATGCTATATCCTTGTTCTGGTAAGTATAATTTAGTTGACCTGATTTTAATATTTCTTTCATAACTTTTAAAACAAATTATCAAGGGTTCACTCTGTGCAGATGTATATTAATTGCTCTATTTAATATTTATATCAAACTCATGAGGCAGACGCTATTATTGTCGTCACACGCACCCAGTTTACAGATGAGGAAAATGAGACCCAGAGAGTCCTGGAGAGTTTGCAGAGCTACAGAAATAGCAGGAGGTGGAGGTGGGCTTTGAGTCCTGCCTCTCTGGTTTCCGAGCCTGCACCGAACAGGTGAGCCCTAGAGCTTTCATGCCAAACACTGTTACAAGATGGGCGTGTGAATTAGGTTCCAAAACTGTTTGTGGGTGCAGAGACACATTTTTCAGCTCCATGGAGCGCGCTCCTGTGAGCCCGGGTGAGGCAGGTTCAGCATGCGTGAGCTAGATGCCAGCGGATGTCAGACATTCTATTCTAGAGCACAAAGTGTTGCAATCTGAGATAGGAGGTCTCTTTTAAAAACTACACATAGGAGAAGAGAAATTGTTCTCTACCTTACTTGCTTTGCATACTAAAGATATTACTCTAAATATGTATTACTTGCATCAATTTTTTTTGAAAAGTTAGGCTTCACTGCAGGAATTTAGATGGACTGAGGTAAATGGCTACTGCATTCTTTGAACATAGAGAACTCACAATCTAATGGGAGTTCCGGCTGTGCAGGCTAATTATTACAAAGCCACACGCTAAATGACCGGGTGTCACAGTGGTTAAGAGTACACTGTCTGCAATCCAGGCTGCCTGGCTTACATTTCCAGGTTGAGTAACCTTTGGACAAATTACATCTCTCCGCCTCCATTTCTTCATTTGTAATATGAAGTTAATAACAACATATACCTTATAAATTAGTTGTGGTTATAAATGAGGTTTATCCAGGCAGTGTGTGCATGACATAACTCAGTAAACGCTGGCAATTACTAATTTTCTTATTGATGTTTAATATAATTGACATGTATGTAGAGCATCATGGTTGCTGACTGAGATGTTCGTGGGGCGAAATAAATTAGACATTACTGTCAAAAGTGAAATAGAAGGCACCTCACAGAAGGGGTAATGCCAAGCCCTCAATATTCTCCATATACTATGGCTTGCGGGTCCAGCTTCTCCAGAGACAGTCATCCGTTTCCGGTTTGCTACAATTTAAATCTCGGAGCTCTGTGAGCTGCAATTTTTTTCAGGCATAGGGAAGTGAAAGGAAGCTGAGAAAGCTGAAATCAAGTGTTTGACACAACTCAATGACGAAAGTTCCTTAAAGGTCAAGCTACAGTTTGTGAAGATCACTATGTCCGCAATCACAAAGGAACACAATTTTCTCCAATTTTTAGTAGTTTAAATATTGTGAAACATAAGAAAAATTATTTGTCAGCTTATCATGACTGAAGATAAAGCTGATTATGATAGTCACAAAGAAGTCATTGTTATTTTTTGCAAATATCTAATAAGTATTTGTTATATATGATAAGGGCTCTATTTTCAGAGTTCTTGATTAAGCAGAAAATGTGCTGCATTTATAGGATGATGAATTTAAATGTATGAAAAATAAACAATAAATACTTCCTGAATTGAACTGGATAATATTTAATGTCTGGAAAGTCAGTGGCTTTCATTTTAAACATAGTAATTGGTTAATTATGCATAATTGAGAGGATAAAACAAATGAATAATCATTGAAACTGCTCAGTTTTTCTTACTGAAGTCACTTTTTGGATGGAATATATTGACGAATAATTGTGACCGTGGATAACGTAAGCCTCAGAAATGGCTCTGTGTTTTGGGGAATACATAGAAAACACACAACAATTATATTGTAACTTCCTATCACAGTTTAGCGACTGAACATTTGAAAAGCAGGCCAACTACGGATTTTTATTAGGTCATAAATTTTCAATAATTTTTACATTTTTTATGAAAGACTTAGCTACTCTCTATTTTTATGGATGTTAATGCCACCTTAGTAACTATCTTACACTGCTGTCTGTGAATTTCTAATGAGGAGTTAAAATTAATGTGAAGAGAAATGAATATTTCCTAGTCTCTTATTTCTAGATGTTAGGGGAACAATGCACATTCCCTATTTCGGGAGCTTGGAGTTCTGAGCTCAGGTACAGCTCAGTTGGTTTTCGGCTGCTGCTGCCCAATGGTGTCAGGGAAAATCTGTCTCAGTAGCAGCGGAGGGGAGCCGGGGTTGCTCATCTTTTTTCTCTCTGTATCTCGCTGTTAAAGGCGGGTCAGCTAGGATTTTTTCTCCCCTATGTGTCAGACTCCTGAAAGAAGCAGACTTTCTATATGCACTTTAGAAAGATCAGAAACTGGCTGCCTCCTGATAATCCATTTCAAGTGTGCTCCAACTTTGTGCTGCAACTCAAATCTGCTGGTTGACTCTTTCATACCTCTGCATATTTATCATGTGAAAGTCTGCCAGATTTCTGAAGCAAAATTGACACTTGATTATGGGAAAAAATGTGTTAAGAAAGATACTGATGATATTAAGGAAACAATTTATCACAAGAGCCCTTTAATAAAAATCCTTTGATAAGTAGACCCCCAAATGCCTCGCTTTTTAGATGGAAAAGCTTGTGAAAATGTTTTTGAGGATGACTTCCAATTAGTTCTACCTTAAGGTTGGTTGTATTCAAATGAATACTAAGGATTCTGCAAATACAGGGCCTTTTTATCTTCTAGTAATCCATTCTGAATGATCAGAAGAAAGGCAATATATATCTTGCACCCGGGCTCCTCAGTAATCATGTGTTCTTATCATCTGAGATCCACATTTGGAGTAAAGAGCATGATTAGAGTATTCTAAATGAATGGTTACCAAGCTGAAATGATGCAAAAGTTAACACAAAGTAATACAGCAATCTATTTCGCACAATAAATGTCTTATGCCAGTTAATTAGCAGTTTAATTAGCCCGATGTTTCATGTTGTGACCTAAGCCGTTGTACTCCCAGTGGGTCTCATGGAGACAATGGGAAAAAAAAGCTTCGGAGTTGTTGATAGTTATGTCACATGCCACCAGGATAAAACGTAATTCTCCCTTTCAACATAAAAGAACATATATATGTTTTTTACATCCAGAATATATTTTTAAAGAGGAATTTTATGGTATGAGATACTTTAAAAGCATATCAAATAACTGCATGTGCCATAGTGTTACACGAACTAATTTTTAAATTGCAAATGACCACAAATAAAAGCAGCGATTTTCAACCAGTGTGCCACAAGAATGTTTTCAGCACCCCATACCTGGCTGTTTGGCCAGGGGAGCTGATTTCTTTTTCCTTAAATTGTCATATAAAAAGATGACAACAGCTAACACAACAATAGCTGTCTGGTGTGAATGATTCAAACATAAAACTATTTTTGTCAGATTGGCCAAAAAATATAACATTATTTCAGTGTGCCACAGAATTTTAGTAATTAGCTTGTGTGCCATGAGATGAAAAAGTTTAAAAATTGTTGGCCTAAAGTATTTTGAGAAAAAACATGAAAGATATGTATTAGGGTGATCATATTTCTGAATATATAATGTGATTCATAGGATTCTACTAAGGGCTATTGAAATTACTTACAAAGGACCGCATTTTGGAGAGCCACAATGGAACTATGCCTGTGGACAGGCCTGAAGAAAAAAAATATGCCTCTTAGAAATAATTTATCAAGTGCATGTCATGAAAGGGGTCTCTCATCCCTCCTTCCTTCCCCAGTGAGAGCACATTCAGATTGCGTGTTTGTCTTTATTATATGAAATAGAAGTTTCTGCTGAGCCAAAGACAGCCAGTGCCAGCAGGCAGGCTGGCTCTGCCTTTTCACAGCAGCAAGAAGAATTGCCCCAGTAGTCACGGGTATTGGGCTGTAAAACTCAGCAAACCTTCTGGAGGTGTTTTCCTCTTCATTTTGCGCAGCTGACAATTCAGAACATACAAGGAAAGAAAATATTTTAGGATCTGACTAATTTCCCTAGACTTTGTGGGACTTTCTTCCCCAATCACTAGAATTGTTGGCTTCCTGCTGCATGGCTGTGGAATTGGGCTATTCGTCTCCTTCCAGTTTGAATACTGCAGTAGGTCCGTAGGGCTCTGTTTCCCTTTCAAAAATTGCTCTGTAGCCTCTTTTGGCTGTTAATGTATGGATGCCATTTGGGACATAACTGGTTATTATGTCGCTCACAGATATTTTATTGTACACAGAACTGAGTATTTATGGAAATCTAAAGTCACTGTTATGCAAAATGTTACAAAGAGAAAATTGTTTGAGTTTTATTTTCCCCCCAGACTCTTTCCCTTGTCTAACACATCGATTCAATTCTCTCCCTTTTAATTTAGTAGAAATTTTTGGCACTTGGAATAGTAAGTATATAAAAACTATGAATTTTTAATTAATAGTGTATAATCAATTAGAAGATTTGAAATAAGGATAAATTTGAATGTGTGATAAAGAGGTAATTCAGTAAACATTAGTGCTAAGATGAACAAAAAGATGTACTAGGATGAATTAAACTTATTTATTTTTAGTTTGGTGATATATCCTCAGGAAATCAGAAGGTTGCAATTAAAATTTTAGTCTTATATTGCCTGATAATGATCTCATCTGAGAATAATCTCTTAGTTTAAATATTTTTACTAAGTATTTGAATTACTGTATTTGTTGTCTTTTGGATTTCCTATAAGATATATGGTTTAAAGATATATATATATATATATATATATATATATATATTTCATAAATTAAAAGTGGTAGCATTTAGAGCAATGATTATGGACTAGTCTTTGAGACTTTGCAAGTTGCTTAACTTCTCATGTATTTAAATGAAAATAATAACAGTGTCATGCCATTACTAAGAAAGTGGGTGAATTAATGTACTATATAAGTTACACGTCATATAAGTTAATGTATACAACTTATATCAACTGTCTAGCATAAAGTGAGCAAGTGTAAATAACAGCTGTTATTGAAGAAAGGACCAGAAATGCGGCAAAGGTGCTAGGATTCCAGAAGTGGTCTGAGCGCAGTGAAGAACTGTGTCTGCCATGTGGTAGTTGTCTCTCAGTGTTTTCTGCTACTAAAAACAGACAAATATGTTTTCCAAAAGTCTTATGCTAGTCATGAGTTAGGTAAGAATTAAACTGCAGGTGTGTCTTTATTTTTTAACTTTTTTATTTTATTTTTTCCATTGCCATTTGTTCTTTTTATTCTCCCTCCTCCCCACAATCACTATCCTGTTGACTATGTCCATGAGTCCTTTTAACTTTTTGCTTAGTCCCTCTACTCTTTAAAATCTCTTCTCCCCCATAGCTGTCATCAGGCTATTTAAATGTCGGTCTCTATTTTGCTTGTAATTCAGTTTGTTCATTAGATTCCACATATGGGTGAAATCATGTAGTATTTGTCTTTCTCTGACTGGCTTGTTTCACTTAGCATGATGTTCCCCATCCAAGTCCATCCATGCTCTTACAAAGGGTAAGGGTGTTTTCTGTTGTTGTTTGTTTGTTTTTTACCACTGAGAAGAATTCCATTGTGTAAATGTCTCATAGTTGTTTTATCCACCGATCTATTGATGGACATGTGGACTGCTTCAGATGGCCAATAAACATGAAAATATGCTTAATGGTCCTAATCATCAGAGAAATGTAAATTAAGACCACAATGAGGTATCACCTCACACTTGTCAGAATGGCCATCATCAATAAATCAACAAACAAGTGCTGGCGAGGATGTGGAGAAAGGGGAGCCCTTTCGCCCTATTGGTGGAGATGCAGACTGGTGCAGCCACTTGGAAAGCAGTATGGAGACACCTCAAAAAATTTAAAATATATCTGCCTTTTGACCCAGCCATCCCACTTCTGTGAATTTATCCTTGGCAACCCAAAATATTAATTCAGAAAAATATATAAGTGCCCCTATGTTCATTGCAGCATTATCCACAATCACTAAGATATGGAAGCAACCCAAATGACTTTAAACCCTGATCTCTTGAATACTTTTAGAATTGTTTATTGGTGTATACTTCACAACCTTTACAAGTAAGCTCTGTGTTTAGCATGCTTTTGAAAAGGTATTTTTGGAATTATTTAGAAAATGCAGACATGCTTATAAAACATGAGAGTATTTATAATTGAGAACATTAAAAAAAGATCAATTGTCAATGCACACTTTGAGCTGTTTCTGTGAGTATCTCTTTGAATTTAGAAACCATCTATTAAAACAAACAACGATAAACACGTAAGAGCTTTGTTTATTTTGTAGTGGAATTCAGCTGGGTAATGAGGTAAGGTCATATTCTCAACCCCGCTTCCATTGTCTCTGAATATTTGTAATTACATTAATGAAATGTGCCCTGCTGCCACGGCTGTGGGAAGTACTTTTCACATAGTGACATTCTGTTTTTGGCTATTGCTGTGCCATTTGTGTTGCTATTTAGTTTTGTTTAAATATGAGATTTGGGACTGTTTTATTTCAGTTTTCTGCAAATATTTGCAGCCCTTTTTTCCTATTAACGTTTTCTACAAGATATGTTACAGTTAGACCTTTAGTTTGACTACTTTTCCTATAGGTCACTGTGAGGCCTAACATTGTCTTTCAGGAGTTACCATTACTTATTGTTTAGATGAATTTGAAATTGATGAGCCCTGATGATTCTTTTTCTTACTGTGCCATCTAGCAATATTGGGTTACAAAAATATGTGTTAAAAAAAAGAGCTTTCTCTCTCTTCATGTACTATTGGTACTGATCAAGACTATGAAATAAAATAGGTCATGGTTAGGCATGGGGAGCACAGTTGAACTGCTATTAAGTTTGTGTATGAATTACACAAAGTGGATTCAGATATTATGTTTGGGCAAAGTATTCCATACACAGATGACCAAACATCTCGGCAGGACAAAACAAGTTGCTGCTTCTTGGGCCATGCTCAGGAACATCTAATGCCTGTTCATTTCTAATAAATAAATTTTAAATTCCTTAATTTAGAATTTTATTCTTCTGAGTCTAATTTCACTCTCCCATTTTCCTTCCCCTTCTTCCTCTTCATAAACTCTAAGCTCCAGCTAAGCCTGGTTATGTTCAAGTGGCTTTACCTGTCTCACACTTTCCTACCAGTTTACCTTTTGAAAAAAGATGTTATTTATTTATTTTAGAGAGGGGGGAAGGTAGGGAGAAAGAGAAGAGGAGAAACATCGATGGGTTGCCTCTCACATGTGCCCAAACCAGGAACCAAACTGACGATATTTCGCTTTGCAGGATGACACCCAATGAACTGAGCCACGCCAGTCACGGCCTACCAGTTTTCCTTAACCCATGCTGTTATCTCGCCCAGCAATCCTGTGTCCTTCTGATTCTGTGGTACGAGAGCGAATCTCATCTTTTGTGATTCTTATTTTGATAAACTTTTCTTGGTTACCAAGTTGTTAGTGCTAATTCAAAGTCATTTTATCCGCATGAGTTTTATACTACCTAGAACTTCCTGCCTTTAGTGATGGAATTTTCTTAGGCATGTAAGTGTATATGTATGTTATTTATTTATTACACCACATTCTCTTCACTGGGAAAGGTCCAGATTTGATTCATATTTCCCTTCTTCCCTAGTTCCTAAAAGAGTACTTTGCTTATAGCAGATATAATGTCCCCTAAATAGTGATTGAATTAATTAATGCTATAAATTTTATGTGAATCTCTAGAACATTTAATAAAATATATAAATATTAGTCATTAAATCAATATTAATTGAGAGTTTATTCCCACAATATATTAGGTGCTGGGGATATTGCATTCCTACAAAATACTGAATATCATATTTGAGGTGATCTGCTCATATTTATATACATTCATATAACAAATCACGTGAGCTCTGGTAGAGCTTGCCTTTTTGTGTGTTATTTGGGATCTACTCTATTGCAGGAATTCTGTTGTTACCAATTAACATATGTTACCCAGATGTGATAACTACATGATGCCATGAGGAAGGTCTCGGTGGACGACAAGTGGGTGCCGAGAAAGGGTGATGTGAAGGGAGGCAGGAGAAGAAATCAAACTGCATAAGGCAATAGATTCCACGTTAAGAAGATTTATCTTGATCCAGGAAGAAATGGGGAGCAGACAGTAGAGGTGTTTAAAGACAGGCTGGTAGAGGCCCTGATTTCTTAGGGGAGTAACTTTCCAAGCACTGAAAAGGAAGTTGCAGGGAGGGAAGAAACAAATAACCCTAAAGGGATTTGGATTATGTTTTAACTGAGACATATTTCTCTTAGACTTACAAGTCTGTGCCTTTACCGGCCACACTTTCTGTGAAATAAGAAATAATAGAGACAACTGCCCTCTCTTTGGTCATTTCTTGGCACCAACACAATGCTCTACACTAGAGATTTATTTCCTTTGTAGAGGAATTCAAATAATTAATAACAAAAATACATATTAATGTGTACTTTCTAGCACTTATAGACATGGGGCAATTCTTTGAATTCCATATTTTACTTCCACTTAAACCGTTTACGTGTGATGACATGTTGGAGGTAGAGACAAAGCATGATTTTGATGTAAAATTCCTTTGTTTTAATACTGACTGTCCGAAGGGACTTTCCTTCATGTGAAGCTAGGATCTCAGGAGAAGTCATGCATGGGGACTCTCTGGAAGCGGAAGGCCAAAGAGTCGTCACTCATCCAATTCAAGCATCCCCTTTCTACCGCCATCATTGTCTGAACTGCGCTAACCGCTCAAGCCATCGGCTGATTTTTATTTTAGACCTATCCAGAAGGATTTCTATTTTGTGGCATATTATTACAGTGTTTTCCCTGATATTGCTTTTTGTGTTTCATGGTTTAAAAGACCCTCGAATGTATGCCACATGTAGTGTGGATGTGATTTTCACAGTCCTGTAGCTTGTAGGATGCACTATTGTCTTTTGAAAACAATAAAGCAATTCGTAGGATTTCGTTTCTAGAAAGACAGTTCTGGTGGCTTGGTGACAGTGACATTTAAGGGTCACCAAGATCGAAGGCACCGTGTGTGGAGTTACTCTTTTTCTTTTTTCACCTTTAATTCCTGTTAAAAGATATTCTAATAGAGCAGATGCCTTTTGCATCATTGTTTTCTGTCTGATCTTTGACTTGCAACCAAAGAAATTCAGCTTCAATCTTTTGGAGCTGAAAGGGCGCATAGCATGCCATATGCTCTCTGGTGTTTCAAGAATTTAGAAGCCCTGCTCTAGGAATAAGGATGAATGTGTGGCTCTTACATTGTTAAATTTCCAAGGAAGGTGTCCTGTGAAGTTTTTCTGTGTTGCTGAAGTCATTCTTAATATTTCATATAGTGCAGAGATTACATATAACAAAACTATGCAAAGTATTTAACCCATGATTCTATAGATATATACCCACAATCATAATACAAAGTTTTCAAAATGTGTTCTGTTTAAACATTCAGAATGTTTCATGCTTTATCATAACCTTTATGCAAAATCCTGCATAAATCCTATTCAGTATAGTTTATCTTATAATGTTTTAAAATTGTATTATTGTTTGAAATTTGTACTGTTTTTGATAGGTTTCACAAGGTGTACCATCATGCCTTTAATGTTGCTGTTACCCATGGTGTGACAGCGCTAATTTTGGTTTTCTGATTGAGTTAAATGCTATATTGTAAATACTTCTTAGAAATCAAATTTTTCTTACTAATATTATTATGAAAAGGTACAACCTCTGATAGATAATATTTGCAGAATGTCTTACCACTGGATATAATTTAGTAGCATCTCAGTGTTTGATTTGTCAATACTTTCTGTTGATACCATAAGTAAGGTATATTAGGAATACTAATGTCACTCTTCAGTAATGTGCTGACTGACTAAAGCATTAACCAATGAAATATAAAAGTTAAAAGCGCTAGGTTATTTTGGATGCATGCACACATATCTATCTATCTATAAAGTGAATTTTGAAATATATGTGTTTTCACA